>JAWMAG010000046.1:9145000-9432500 GCA_037013455.1 Ceratitis rosa
TAGAAAAATCAAATGAAATAGATAGTAAACTAAAAAAAAAAAAACAAAAAAATAAATATAATAAAAAAATTTAATAAATCAAAATGAGAAATGTTAGAAATAAAATAAAAGAAAATAAAATACGAAAAAAAAATAAAAAATAAGGAAGAATAAAATAAAACAAAGTAAACTAAAATATGAAAAAAATAAAACAAAGTAAATTAAAATAAAAGAAAATAATATGAAGTAAAATGAAATAAAAAGATAAAATATAATAAAATGAAATTAAATGAAAAAAGTATAAATCAAAATGTAAAGAAAAATAAATTAAAATAGATCAAAAAAAGTAATTAAAATTAAACAAAATAAAATAGAATACATAAAAATAAAATATAATGTAAATTATGAAATAAAACAAAGTAAATTAAAATATAATAAAATAAAGTACAAATAAATAAAATAAAATTATATAAAAAATAAAGTAAATTAAAATAAAATAAAAAAACTAACAAACAAACAACAAAAAGACAGTTAAAGAGCTCACAATAAAAATATATGAAAAAAATAAAATAAAATAAAGTAAAATTACAATCAACAACAATTAAATAATATAAACTAAAATAAAAAAAAAAAAAATAAAAATAAACTGAAATAAAATAAAATAAATTTAAAAATATAAAATAAGAAAAATAAGATAAACACCAAAAACAGTAACAAATTAAATTAAAATAAAATAAAATAAAATAAAATAAAATAAAATAAAATAAAATAAAATAAAATAAAATAAAATAAAATAAAATAAAATAAAATAAAATAAAATAAAATAAAATAAAATAAAATAAAATAAAATAAAATAAAATAAAATAAAATAAAATAAAATAAAATAAAATAAAGAAAATAAAACAAACTAAATTTTAAAAAACAAAATAAGAAAAATAAAATAAATCCAAAAAAAGTGAAAAAATAACGTAAAAAGAAATAAAATAAAGAAAATAAAATGAAATATTGGAAATAAAATATAACAATATAATTGAAAAAATAAAATAAGAAAAATAAAGTAACCAAAAATAAAGTAAAATGAAATAAAATAAAATAAGGTAAAATAAAATAAAAATAAATAAAATAAAAAATGAAATAAGGTAAATTAAAATAGGACAACATATAATAAATAAACAAAAATAAAATAAAATAATAATAATAAAATCTGATAATATGGTATGAATAAAAAAAATAAAGTTAAAAAAATAATATAAAATGAAATAATAATAAAAAATAATAATATAAAATGAGATAGAATAAAATTAAATTAAATACATCGAAACAAAATAAAGTAAAATAAAATAAAATAAAATAAAATAAAATTAAATTTATTGAAGGAAAGAAATTTCAACTGAAAACCATCGTATAATAAGCATATGGTATATGCATATGTGACCAATACTAATTTATAAGAAAATAAATAATTTTTTTGCCTTCAGTAACGAAGCATCACAGGAAGTATTTTCCTTTAAATTTTCCCCTTGTTTCTCTTTTGGATAGCGGTGGCAGTTAATAAATAAATGAGGTGATAACAGACGTATTTATGTACATATATGTATATAAATAATAAATGCTAAACAATTTAGCCATCCCAACCGCCGTAAATGCAGTAAATGCATTTATGCATATTTATACATTTAAATTATTGCATTTGTTTTTTTTTTTTTTTTTTTTGAAAACCAGGAAGTATATTCTTGGTAGAAGTGCTAATTTATTTGTGTTTATTTTAGAATTTATTTTTTATTTTTGTGTAAATTTTGCACACGTAGCTTGCTGCTGCCCACTGAGTGAGTTTCGCATTCGATTTTCATTTCAAGCATAAATACATATGTATTGTATGTACATATGTGTTCATTTACGTATTTTTAGAATTGGAAAATTCGCCTCCTGTGCGGTAGTTGACAACTTTTTATTACTTCCTGTGTGTTTGTTGTTTTTCGTCAATTTATTATTTTTTACTTTTTTTACTTTCATTTGATGCTTTTATGGTCATAAATAAATATTAAGAATTGAGCAATGTTATTATAAATAAAATTCTGTATTTGTATTTTTTTTTTTGTGAAATTGCGTCAAAAGTATACGAGGAATTGTGAGATTAATGTGTTAAGGGCAGGAGTTTTCGGAATCTTTCTTCTTCTTCGAATCAAAGGAAGAAAGTCCGGTTCCTCTTTTTGTTCATCGGAGATGTGAGAGGAATCAGGGTATATATTTCTTCTATCATCTCTCGAGTCTGCAGGGGTTGCTCAAACAGAGGATCAGTAGTGGAGTAGTCGAGTTTTCTTTTTTAAGTATAGTTAATTTATCAGCTCAGTTCTCGGGTATTTTTTCTGTTTGTTTATCTGCTTTCTTTTACTCTCTTCGAAAATATATGTAAATTTTAACACATTTTTTGAAATTCTTGTCTTTAATATTTACAAAATTTATTCATTATTATTTTCTTTTTTACTTTTCAGGTAAGTTAAAAGCCGGTGAACACCAAGGTTTCTACAAGTTTGGTGAGAAAATCACTATTTATTGAAAATTTATAAATTTTACTATTTACAATTTTTAACTGAAGTGAAAAAGTGCTGGAGATAAGTTCCAAAAAACCCTAGACGTAGCCATACAATGACATGTTTAAATTTAACCTATGCGTAGATTCTGGTATCAGTGGTAATCATTCCTAGAACTTAAAGCGTTAGAGAGGATTTCAGGTATTTCTGTTTCACACTCGGAAATGGTAAATTAACGGAAGTCGCACTACACAAACTGGTTTCATTCTTTAAACTTAACAAAATGGAATAACCTCAATAAAATAAATTTAAATAAGAAAAATACAATAATAAAAGAATAAAATAAATTAAAATAAAATATGTAAAAAAAAAACGAAATAATTAAAATAAAATCGAAATAAATTAAAATTAAATAAATAAAATAGTTTTCTTTACAATAAAAAATAAAAATTAAAATAAACTAAATAAATAAAATTAAATAATTAGAATTAAACACATCCTAATGGAATACACACAATAAAATAAATTTAAATTAAAAAAATAAAATCATAAAAGAATAAAATAAAATATACTAAAGTAAATTCGAATAAAAAATAAAAATATAAAATTAAATAAAATAACTCAAAATCAAATAAAATATAATATCCTAAATAAATTTAAATAAAAAATAAAGAAATTAAATATTAAAATATAATAAAGAAAATAAATTTATTCATTTTTAATTCGAAAGGTAAAGGAAAATTTAATAAATCAAATAAAAGAATAAGATGAAATGAAAAATTTAAATAAAAAATAAAAATAATAAAATATAATAAAAAAATTAAATTTATTCAGTTTTTAATTTAATAAATAATAAAAAATTTGATACAATAAAATAATAAAATAAAATGAAAAATTAATTAAAAAATAGAAATAATAAAAAAATTAAATTTATTCATTTTTAACTTAATAGATAAAATAAAATTTAATAAAGTAAATAAAAGAAAAAGATAAAATGAAAAATTTAAATAAAAAATAAAAATAATAAAATGTAATAAAAAAATTGAATTCATTCATTTTTAAATTTAATAGGTAAAATAAAATAAAAAAAAATTTAATAAATAAAAAATAAAAAATTAGATAAAATGAAAAATTTAAATAAAAAATCATTAAAAAATAAAATAAAATATAAAATAAATTAAAATATAAATAAAACAAAATGAAATAATGTAAAATAAAATAAAATTAAAATAAAATTAAAATAAAATAAAATAGAATAAAATAAAAAAAAATTTAAAACTAAATTAAAATGAAATATAATACCAAGAAAAATAAAATTAATCGAGAAAATAAAAAAAATCTACCCAAATGCATAAAGTTCATTGACAATACTAGGCGTGCCACCCAGTAAGCAAAAACAAAAAAAAATGCAGCACAAAAACAATATTTTCTTAGAAAACACCCAATGACGCATTAGTGAAGACTCAATTGCACATTAGCATGAATTTAGTCATTCGACCTTGACTTGACTAGAATTTTATTAACCCCCATTAGAGAGCGTTACGTTTCCATCTGTTATAAACAGACTGAAAAAGAGTGTGCAACAACAAATGTTTACGAGTATTTGGAGAAAGAGAAGAAAATATGTAGCTCATAGCCGAAGATGGTTAATTTGACAGCGAAAATGCTCCTCCCAAGTGAGCGAAAGAGCGCTTTTTGTGGTCTGGATTTTTTAAGGCGTAAAAAATGTGTTTTTATGGTATAAATTTCATCACGCGGCGCATTCATATTTACATGCGAATTGCAAAAGTGTAAATAAATATTTGTATAATTTCCATTTAAGTATGCAATTTGTTAATTGTAAATATCTGATAAACTAAACAAATAACAAAAATTCCGTCAGAAAAAAATTAATGTAACAGAGTATTTACATATTCATAAAAACAAAATTTTTTTCATAATAAAATGTGAAACGTAATAATTTTTTAATATTCAACAATTAGAGTAATTAGTTAAAAAATATTGAGTGAGTGATGATGGGAAGTTTTAGACATATTTTGTTTGGAAATAAGAAAGGTTTATTGTTCCTACTGGGGTTTGCTCTAGTTTTCCTATTCATCGAGAGATTTGTTGGTTCCTGGTCACTGAATCTAATTCTAGAGACAGCAACATTCAAATTTATAGGAAATTAATTAAAAAATAATAATTGCGGTCGCCCCTCGGCAGGGAATGTCAATCCCTCCGAGTGTATTTCTGACATGAAATAAAAAGCTCCTCACAAAAATTGATGAGTCGCTTGAAAGTGGGCCATCGGATGCCGTCAACGTCAAATACACTGCATCATAGTGCCTTGTAGAACTTTATCAAGGTCAACTGAGTAGCTTGCTGAATTTTCGTGTGCAAGTATCTAGTAATTTGGGGCCCCCGCGAAGTCGATTAGCCCAGTTCGTTTGTGGATATTTCGTCTCGGAAGCTAAATTCTCTAACTGTTGTATCGGAGACACCTCTCACATTCTCTCTTCCACCACAAATCCAGCACCAAATCTGCATTCGTTTATGGTGCAGCAGAAGAACCGACCCATGTCAGTCCCACTTCTTGGACAAAGGTGATGTCAGCCTTTAGTCTTAAAAGGTCATCAATCAAGTGGTCACGTTTCCAAATAAGGGACCAGAACTTTCATGCATGTACTCAAATCGTGATCCGTAAAACGTTTGCAGCGGTCGTCATCAAAAGAGGGGTCTCTTAGCCGAGGCTTATTGGAATTGTTTTATTTGGGCAGATCATATTACTGTTGTTAAAGCTGTTCGTTAATCCCGCTTAGGTTCAGGCAAGATCGGTCTAAGTCATTGAGGTCATCTACCGGGAGGTCCAGGAATCGAACAGTTTCAACGGGTTCGGACCAGATGGGAAGAGGTATTAGATGAGTTGGCTTTAGGTGGAATGCAAAGAGGTGGTTAGTGCCCCGTGCAGTGACTCATTGTATGCAGGACATACGTTGGGTAAGTTGGCGTAAAGTCTGCATATGTAAAAGTTTAGCTGACTATCGTCCAAATATCTAAATCTAAGTTGCACCAGTTTTACGCGGGACTCGCGAGGCAGCTCGAAGCTCTTCGTTTGGAATAGGTGGTGTTTTAACCCCGAGAACGCCATTCACTGGAAGGGGAGTTCAGGGAGGTGTTGACGGACTGTCGGTGAATGCCGCGGAATGCCCTTTTGTCAGTCGTTCTTGTTGTTGTTGTAGTAGCGGTTCACTAACCCCGCTTATAACAGGCTTAATCAATCTAAGTCGCCGAGGTCATCTAATGTTTCGACGGGATTGGACCAAAGCGAGAAGGGGTTAGTTGTGTCGGCTTAAGGGGGAATGTGAAGAGTTGGTTATTGTCGTGCGGAGACTCTCCTAATGCAGGGCATACGTCAGTACTTCTATCCAGCGGCTGTTATAAGTGGTAGAACAGAGCATACTTGGCCTCTCTTGCGCAAACTTCCATCCATAGCTCCATGCTCCGTTCATTTCTTCATTCCGGTACCCTACCAACCTGCTCACAAGTATGTAAGGTATTGAGCTGCGAGGGGTGCGAACTTTGGAAAAAAAAAATAAAAACCAACTGTTTGTGAAAATCCAGAAAATCCCAAATTTATGGGTGTTTCGCAAGAATCTGCAATTTCTCTAATTCAAAGTTTAACGAATTCCAAATCAAATACAGACTTGACAAATATTTGCATTCCGGCAGCTGAAGCGGATTGTATTGTTTTTGCTATAATTATATGCATATGTGTGTATGTATGTATGTACATGTGTATGTATTTATGATAAAAAGTCAAAATTTAAAAAAATAATCAAACGAAAATGCATTTGAAACAATTTATATTTAAAGAAAAGGCAAATACGAAAAAATATACGAAATAAATATTTCAAAAAAGTTCAATGAAATTTGCAATTGACAAATTTAGCAAACGACCGGCCGGCAAACAGACATACATATGTACATATTTACATATGTACATATAAAAATAAATGTGCATTTGAAATGACTTTTTCAGTGCACGCAGACGAGTCCTTATGTACCAGCGGAAAGCGTATATACATAGGTACATATGTATGCACGTTGATATGTATGTATATAATCTCAAATAGGCACATGACACAATTTATGTAGACACTGCTGCTCTCCTATCTATGCTTGTACATATGTGTGTATGTATGTAAATTCCCGCGCTTTAAGGCCAACGCGATGAGAGCGTCTTTCCCGTGCGCATTCATTGATGCTCTGGCGGCTGGCGGCTGGCGGTTGGCGGTTGGCGGCTACCACTACCTTGCGTTTGGTGTGATATCTAAAGTGCTTTAAACTTGACACAGCTCAATGACCCAACGGATTTACACATAGCTACGACGACGACGAAACCAATGATCCCAATCCAGTTATTCAACCCGAAATGAATGATGAAATGAGATAAAAAATGCTGTCACCCTTTTTTTTTGGTTTTGCTTGCTCCACAGTAGCTTGCGAGGCGCGTAGTGTAACAATACAGTTACATACATATGTACATACATATAATTGCACATACACGTACTTGCTACAAGTATACTTGTGCAGTGTGAACATTTTTAAGAATTAATTGTTTTGATTACGAGTGAAACACACAAATTGAATTGAGTAGGCAGATATGCGATTAAGCAGACATTTACACATGTAAATACGTAGGCATGTACTATATGTATACATATATGATTGCGGGTATTTTTTGGATAATGACTGCTGTTAAACAGGTTGTTCAACTAATTGGGGGGGAGGTTCAATGCGTAGGCGTCAGGCAAGATCATGAGGGGTTCAATGATTTCTGATAGATCTTAGTTAAATGAACTCGATTTTATAGTGCAAAAAATACAAATGAAAATTAAAAATAATAATAACCAATAAAAAAAAAAAAACAAAAACAAAATTTTAATAAATAAATTTATATCAAAAGAAGATTAAAAAATAAAATTAAATAAAAAGACGGGAAGAACTTTAAAAGAATAATGACTCCAAAAACAAAAAATATAAAGGTTAAAATAAAAACTAATATAAATAAATAAAGATAAACTAAAAAACTATAACTAAAATAAAAAATAAATTTTAAACAAAATATAAACAAAAATTAAATCAAAAATAATAATACACAAATATTAAAATCATATTAAGAAATAAATAAAAAAATAACAGCTGGACGAAATAAGAAATTAAAAGATTGATAATTACTAAAAATTTAAAAGTAAAAATTAAAAAAAAATCTTTATATGTATAACAAGAAATTAAAAAACTAAAACTAAAAATAATATCAAAATAAAGAATTTAAAAAAAATCTAAAATAAAAATATTTAAATGTATTATTAATGTAAAAATAAAATTGAAAAAGAAGAAAAAATATAATAAAGAATAATATAAAATAAAAAAATTGAGTTCAAAAAAAGAAATAAATATTAAGAATTCAAAAAAACGAAAAATAAACATTTAGGGAATTAAAATTCAAAATAAAAAAATCTATAAACAAGAAAACGTAAAAATAAGACCACAAGAAATTAAAAAGTGAACATGAAAATATAATATAAAAAAGAAAGGGAAAAATAATTAAAAATAGGAAAACAAATATAAACGACAAGAAATAAAAAAAAACTAAAATTAAAAATAAAAATTTAAAATAAAAAATATAATATATATATATTTAAATATTAATTAAAAATAAGAAAATATAAATAACAAGAAGTAAAAAAAGAGACTATAATTAAAAAAAAACTTAATTTAAAATAAAAATCTGAAATAAAAATTTAAAATAAAAAATATAATACTTTAAAAAAATGTAAAATTAAAAATGAATATAAAATAATCCAAAATAGGAAAATAAATATAAATAACAAGAAAAAAAAAATAAAATTAAATTTAAAGTAAGAATAAAATAAAAATTTAAAATAAAAAATATAATACAGGTAAAAAATGTAAAAATAAAAATAAAAATAAACATAAGAATATTACATATATATAATTGGCGCTTTGTAACCGCATAAGAATATTATAATAATAAAAATTATAAATAAAAAAGTAGGAAAAAAATAAAGAAATTATAACAAAATTACAAAACAAATAATAAATAAAAATATAAAATAAAAATTTAAAATAATAATCTAAACTAAAAAAATTTGAAATATAATTTAAAATAAAAAATATTACTTTTAAAAAATGTAAGAATACAAACGAATATAAAATAATTAAAAATAGGAAAATAAATACAGATAACAAGAAAAAAAATTAAATTAAAAGTAGGAATAAAATAAAAATTTAAAATAAAAAATATAATACAGGTAAAAAATGTAAAAATAAAAATAAACATAAGAATATTATTATAATAAAAATGATAAGTTCAAAACTAGTTAAAAAAAACAGGAAAAAAAAATAAAAATATGATAACAAAATTACAAAACAAATAATAAAAAACAAAAAACTAAACATATAAACGAAAAAAAAATATATTGAAATAAACTGGAAATATTTAAAAAACAACAAATAGTTAAATAAAAAAAATAAAAACTAAGGAAAGTATAAATAAATAATAAGAATTAGAAAATATATATATAAACTTAAGGAATTGGTATTTAAAATAAGAAAAACTTATAAAAAACATAAGAAAAGGTTTTAAAAATAAAAATAAGACCGCCAGAAATTAAAAAATGAAATTGGAAAAATTATTAAAAAAATAATAATAGAAAAATAATTAAAAAGAGGATAATAAATATAAATAAAAAAAAATAAAAATAAAAAAATTTTAGTAGAAAAAAAAATAAAGTAAAAACTAATAAAAGACCATAAAAAAGTAAAAATAAGTAACAAGAAGTTGGAAAACAAATAAGAAAATTAAAAAAATAAAAAAATTAAATAACAATATAAACCTAAACGTTATATACTCGGCTGTCATTTACCATCTCGCGAATTTTTGCGAAACTTCGAACCGTTTGAGGTAATTTTCGAACACTTTTTGGAACATATTGAGCAATATCTCAATGTTGACGACTGAACGGGTGCGAGGTTTAAGCTGCCATACAAATGCATATTCAAAAATCGATATTGAAAAAAACTGCTGAAATTTAGATGATAAGAAATAATGTTTATTATATGAGAAAAGTTGTAATAATTGTGTTTTATTAATTAAAATTCAAAATTTCCAAGTGTTTGTTCCATAATACGTGTTTTTAAAAAATTCAATTGATTTGCAAGTATATATACACTTTTTATCACCATATATAACTTACTGCTTTTAAACTCCTCACTATTTTCAACACATTTGTTTATCTATTTCTCTCTAATTCACTTTGTTGCATTTCATATGAAACTATTAATTATCACTTCTATTGTCAATTTAAATCTACGGCAGTCTAAAACCTGTGATTAAATACTGATAAATAATGCAATTAACATCAATTCTGTATGGTGATCGTAATTGTAATATGAGCTCATTATTAACTAAATTTGTATATACATATGTACATATGTACTCGTACATAGAGTAATGATTGTTTAGTTCTAGTTCAGTGGTTTCGTAATTAATTATCTTATTAGACGGTTGTTGAACAAATAGTTAAAAATATCTCAGGTTTTTATCTGTAAAACGATGTTGAATGTAAAAAATATATATATTTAACTAATAAAACTAAAATTCATAAAATAAAAAATAGCTTAATTGTTACTCAGTGATGAGCGATACCAACGAAATAATAATTGCAATCTATAAAATCGGTTGGGAACTCCTCACGAACGCGATGAAAAAGTAAGTTTACCGTCACAAAAGCTGCAAGTTATTTATTTTCTGCACACATAAAAATATATTTAAATATGTATAAATATACTAAATTTAGTTCCACAAAACATCCAGTTTTTTATTAAATTTATTTCCTACAAATCTTGTACTATTATTTTGGCAAAAGCAATAATGAGCTGATGAGCTCAGCAAACCAATTAAACAACTCAATGCCAGAACGAAATTAGCACTCAACAATTTTTGGCATATCTAGTTCAATTTCAGCTAACGATGGGTATGTAACAGTGTTTGTATATGATTAGATTAAATTAAAATTAATTAAAATCGAATTAAATTCGGTTAATAATAAATCAAATTAAACAAATTGTGTATAAATCAAATGAAATGCACTTTTTATTGACCTGCTTTGCGCTCTTTTTGGCTCTTAGTTCAATTTGATTTATTGTGTTTTCATGTATTTTATTTTATTAATTGCTTGGTGTGCTGTTTTCGTAGTCTTTTCTCGTTGAAATGGAAAATTAAATAAAAATAAGTAAAATAAAATAAAACTAAAAAAATCATAAAAAAATAAAAAAATATAGAATAAAAAAATAAAAATAAACAAAATAAAATTGAAAAAAATTGAAAATAAAATAAAATAGAATAAAATAAAATAAAAAAAATAAAATAAAATAAAATAAAATAAAATAAAATAAAACAAAATAAAATCAAATAAAATAAAATAAAATAAAATAAAATAAAATAAAATAAAATAAAATAAAATAAAATAAAATAAAATAAAATAAAATAAAATAAAATAAAATCAAATAAAATAAAATAAAATAAAATAAAATAAAATAAAATAAAATAAAATAAAATAAAATAAAATAAAATAAAATAAAATAAAATAAAATAAAATAAAATAAAATAAAATAAAATAAAATAAAATAAAATAAAATAAAATAAAATAAAATAAAATAAAATAAAATAAAATAAAATAAAATAAAATAAAATGAAATAAAATGAAATAAAATGAAATAAAATAAAATAAAATAAAATAAAATAAAATAAAATAAAATAAAATAATATAAAATAAAATAAAATAAAATAAAATAAAATAAAATAAAATAAATTAAAACAAAATAAAATCAAATAAAATAAAATAAAATAAAATAAAATAAAATAAAATAAAATAAAATAAAATAAAATAAAATAAAATAAAATAAATTAAAACAAAATAAAATCAAATAAAATAAAATAAAATAAAATAAAATAAAATAAAATAAAATAAAATAAAATAAAATAAAATAAAATAAAATAAAATAAAACGAAATAAAATAAAATAAAATAATATAAAATAAAATAAAATAAAATAAAATAAAATGAAATAAAATGAAATAAAATAAAATAAAATAAAATAAAATAATATAAAATAAAATAAAATAAAATAAAATAAAATAAAATAAAATAAAATAAATTAAAACAAAATAAAATCAAATAAAATAAAATAAAATAAAATAAAATAAAATAAAATAAAATAAAATAAAATAAAATAAAATAAAATAAAATAAAACGAAATAAAATAAAATAAAATAAAACGAAATAAAATAAAATAAAATAATATAAAATAAAATAAAATAAAATAAAATAAAATAAAATGAAATAAAATGAAATAAAATAAAATAAAATAAAATAAAATAAAATAAAATAAAATAAAATAAAATAAAATAAAATAAAATAAAATAAAATAATATAAAATAAAATAAAATAAAATAAAATAAAATAAAATAAAATAAATTAAAACAAAATAAAATCAAATAAAATAAAATAAAATAAAATAAAACGAAATAAAATAAAATAAAATAATATAAAATAAAATAAAATAAAATAAAATAAAATAAAATGAAATAAAATGAAATAAAATAAAATAAAATAAAATAAAATAATATAAAATAAAATAAAATAAAATAAAATAAAATAAAATAAATTAAAACAAAATAAAATCAAATAAAATAAAATAAAATAAAATAAAATAAAATAAAATAAAATAAAATAAAATAAAATAAAATAAAATAAAATAAAATAAAATAAAATAAAATAAAATAAAATAAAATAAAATAAAATAAAATAAAACGAAATAAAATAAAATAAAATAATATAAAATAAAATAAAATAAAATAAAATGAAATAAAATGAAATAAAATAAAATAAAATAAAATAAAATAAAATAAAATAAAATAAAATAAAATAAAATAAAATAAAATAAAATAAAATAAAATAATATAAAATAAAATAAAATAAAATAAAATAAAATAAAATAAAATAAAATAAATTAAAACAAAATAAAATCAAATAAAATAAAATAAAATAAAATAAAATAAAATAAAATAAAATAAAATAAAATAAAATAAAATAAAATAAAATAAAATAAAATAAATTAAAACAAAATAAAATCAAATAAAATAAAATAAAATAAAATAAAATAAAATAAAATAAAATAAAATAAAATAAAATAAAATAAAATAAAATAAAACGAAATAAAATAAAATAAAATAATATAAAATAAAATAAAATAAAATAAAATAAAATGAAATAAAATGAAATAAAATAAAATAAAATAATATAAAATAAAATAAAATAAAATAAAATAAAATAAAATAAAATAAAATAAATTAAAACAAAATAAAATCAAATAAAATAAAATAAAATAAAATAAAATAAAATAAAATAAAATAAAATAAAATAAAATAAAATAAAATAAAATAAAATAAAATAAAATAAAATAAAATAAAATAAAATAAAATAAAATAAAATAAAATGAAATAAAATGAAATAAAATAAAATAAAATAAAATAAAATAAAATAAAATAAAATAAAATAAAATAATATAAAATAAAATAAAATAAAATAAAATAAAATAAAATAAATTAAAACAAAATAAAATCAAATAAAATAAAATAAAATAAAATAAAATAAAATAAAATAAAATAAAATAAAATAAAATAAAATAAAATAAAATCAAATAAAATAAAATAAAATAAAATAAAATAAAATAAAATAAAATAAAATAAAATAAAATAAAATAAAATAAAATAAAATAAAATAAAATAAAATAAAATAAAATAAAATAAAATAAAATAAAATAAAATAAAATAAAATAAAATAAAATAAAATAAAATAAAATAAAATAAAATAAAATAAAATAAAATAAAATAAAATAAAATAAAATAAAATGAAATAAAATGAAATAAAATAAAATAAAATAAAATAAAATAAAATAAAATAAAATAAAATAATATAAAATAAAATAAATTAAAATAAAATAAAATAAAATAAAATAAAATAAAATAAAATAAAATAAAATAAAATAAAATAAAATAAAATAAAATAAAATAAAATAAAATAAAATAAAATAAAATAAAATAAAATAAAATAAAATAAAATAAAATAAAATAAAATAAAATAAAATAAAATAAAATAAAATAAAATAAAATAAGATAAAATAAAATAAAATAAAATAAAATAAAATAAATTACAATAAAATAAAATAAATAAAATAAAATAAAATAAAATAAAATAAAATAAAATAAAATAAAACAAAATAAAATATAATATAATATAATAATATAAAAAGAAATTAATAATATAAAAGAGAATAAAATAAATAAATAGATAAAAGGAAATAAAAGAAAAGAAAATGAAATAAAAAAAAACAAAATAAAAAATTAAATAAAATAAAATAAAGTAAATTAATATAAAATAAACTAGGTTAAAATGAAATAAATAAAATAAAATTAAATAAAATTAAACAAAATAAAATAAAATTATATTAAATATATAAAATAAAATAATATAAATAAAATTATAATTTAAATTATTCGAAAATTTGTTTTCTTTAAAGAACCAGATTAAGATTAGTTGAGTTAGAAGGTCCGGTTATTCATATAGCTGAGATGAAACTCCGATAACTTCTTTTTCTCCAAGTGAAACCAGGTCTGCCTCCAGTGCTACTTTTTCACTACTTCGACGAGCAGGTTGTCCATCCGGACAGCTATAATCCGGGGTATTCGCCGTTGATAATGCACAAAGTACCGTAAATAGTTTGAAAAGCTTTTCTTTGGAAGACGTCTAATGCCGATAAACGAAATTATATACCCCGACAACTTAGAATAAAAAAGGACGCCTAAATAGTTTTTTTTTATCTCTAACAAAATTGGGTTCTACGATTTAGCTGGTTGAAACCAAATTTTCAATGGCAATTCTCAACACAATAATCTTTACAGGCTCTTCTCAATATCATTCTATAGGTATTTATAAGATTTTTTTGCAACATCTCAAATCTCTAATATGGCTGAGGTATTTTAGCTCTTTCAAATCGCACCGTTTTTCTTAATTAGAGAAATACATCCACAACATCTGGCAACTTTCTTCGCCATGGCATGAAATTCGAGTTCGAAAAAGCCCAACAGAAACATTAATTGCCCACTCAAAAAGCTTTTCAGTAATATACACGTACGTACAAACACTCACTATCACGCTCCTCATCTTCGCAATACAAGCCAACAAAGGGAAATGTATTTAGAGAAAACAAAATCTTTTGAGTACAACAACTGTCGCTCAGCAACAACACCTCCATGCGGCTGCCATTTACCATGAGCACAACACGCTCGCATTATTTTTTATCACCCACAGAGCAGCCGGGTATTCCACGTTCTGTTGAGTGACGAAGCGGCTAACAGAAAATACCTACACACATACATATACACATCCAAACAAATGACTAACACGTCATAACTATATGCGCGGCAGCCGGTTACCGCACCATTGCCGCTGACCGTATCTACAAACTCTCAGCAAGTTTATCAATTCTAACAAAATATTGTACTAATCGCATTGGATCGGCGCCCAGTCAACTCGGCCATGTTGGGTATTTCTATGGAATTTGTTGTTAATCATGGCTTACACGCCATTGCATCGGTATTAAGCTCCAGGGGGGATCACTTAATAGCTGCCGGGGGATCATTAAAAACGCTTTGCTCGGCGTTAATCTGCTTTGTCATTGTTTTGCTTTATTTCGCGCTTTTCCCATACTTGTTCGGGTTCCCAGATTAAATATGTATGTAGGTATACGGTAAACGGGAAATTGATAATCAAGGGCTTGAGAGTATGTTTGTATGTACATATATATGTATTTTATGTCTCTCTTCTTCACTTTGTCTAGGCGCACATGTTGACCGCGTGTTGACCGCATTCACATGGTTTGTGGCGAAAGAAAGACAAGAAAGTTGTTGTTATACACAGGCCCGCGCACTACGCAAGCTAAGCGTGCTTAAAGATAATTATGAATGGCAATAGTTGGGGAATTTTTTGCGGGAATGAGATTTATGTACATGCATACATACATATGTACATATCTATCTGTAAATCTAGAAATACTATAAGACCGGTATGTATGTATGTTTGTAGGTAAGCAACAGCGTGTAGTTTAGCACGGGAAAGGCTTTCAAACATATACATATATACATGTGTATATTTAATATGTACATATGTATATAAAAGCATAGACAAATAAACAAATAAATAAACAGAAGCATACATACATACATACATAAGTATGTACAAATATACATACTTCACTCTATTCGTACTCTAGCAAGACTTTGCTTGGCGTCTGCTACAAAGAGATTTGGGAATTCCGGCTTCGTTTGAAATATGGGAATTTACAATAACAAAAATGACACGCGGTTTTGTTATAAAAAAAAAATAAAACAAAATATGTTTGTAAATAAAAAAATTAAATAACAGTAATATTTTATAACAATGAGTAGGGAGATTATTCCTTTCATTTAATGATTAATGCTCGGAGTGAGCACGTGGTAATAAAAAATATTGAAAATAAAATAAATTAAATGCAAATAAAACAAAGTAAACACAAGTAAAATACAATAAAATTAATTTATATTAAATTAACTAATATCAAATAAAATAAAATAAAACAATGTAAAATAAAATAAAAAAAAATTTAATGAAATATAATAAAATATATAAAAGTAAAATGAAATAAAAACAAATAAAATACAATCAAATATAATGAAATACACTATATAAAACAAAACAAAACAAATAAAAACAAAATAAATAAACGAAAGCAAAATAAAATAAAATAATAGAAAATAAAATAAAGCAAAGTAAAATAAAATAAAATAGATTAAATGAAAAAATAAAATAAAATAAAATAAGTTAAAATGAAAAAATAAAATAAAATAAAATAAAATAAATTAAAGTGAAAAAATAAAATAAAAAAATAAATAAAATAAAATAAAGTAAAATAAATAAACTAAAGTGAAAAAAATAAAATAAAATAAATTAAAGTAAAAGAAATAAAACAAAATGTAAAAATAAATAAAATAAAAAGAAATAAAAAAGTATAATAAAAAAAAAAATAAAATAAAATGAAAAAAGTAAAGTAAAAAAAATAAAATAAATTAAAATAAAATAAAATAAAATGAAATAAAAAAATAAATAAAATGTATAATAATTAAATTAATTTAAAATAAATATAAAAAAATAAAAAATAAAAAAAATAAAGGGAAATAAAAAAATAAATAAAATGTAACTAAATTAATTTAAAATAAATATAAAAAAATAAGAAATAAAATAAAATAAAATGAAAAAATAAAGTAAAAAAAATAAAATAAATTAAAATAAAATAAAGTAAAATAAAATGAAATAAAATAAACTAAATAAAATAAAATAAAATGAAATAAAAAAACTAATACAATGAACAATAATTAAATTAATTTAAAATAAAAAATAAAATAAAATAAAATAAAGGGAAATAAAAAAATAAATAAAATGTAACTAAATTAATTTAAAATAAATATAATAAAATAAAAAATAAAATAAAATGAGTTAAAGAAACTATTATATTTCTGCCCAGCACTTTTAAGGTGAAGCTTTTCGAAAGTCCTTAAAAAGTAATATTTTTAATATTTTAACAATTTTAAGGAATATTTTTCCAATTGATGTCTTAATATATATTTATTTCATTATTATTTATTTGTTTTCAATTCATTTTGGCACTCCTTTAACAAATTCTATTATATATATGCCACCGTGGTAGCCGAGTGGTGTTTTGCCATCCGGAATGCTCGAGTGCCGTACTAACATCCAGAAAGTTATAGAAATTTAATTTAAATAAAAAATTAAGCTAAATTTTTTAATTGCGGTCGCCCCTCGGCAGGGAATGTCAACCCCTCCGAGTGTATTTAGGACATTAAATAAAAATTAAAATTAAATAAAAAAGGCTCCCCGTAAAAAATCCAGCTTAGTATAAACTGTAGGTGCCTCCATCTGTTGAAAAAACATCAAGACGCAAAATCACAAATTTTAGGAGGAGCTCGGTCGAAAATCGCTTAAGCGGTTACAAAGCGCCAATTTTTTTATAATTATTGAGCATTTTTCAGTACAGCTTGAAGGAAAATGTTATTTATTTATTTTCATTTACTAGAAGAAATCATAATGGACAATTTTTTTTCCATAAAAAGCGATATAATTTCAAAAATTCAAAATACAAAACCAAAATTAAAATTCGTTTTCAAACCTTAAAAATATACGAAACAAATCCCCTAGTAATATCCATTACATTTTCTTTGATTTTTTATGACTGTATTGAAATCAAAGCCAACGATTTCATCAGCCATACAAAGTTGTGAGAAAACATCTTAAAATCTCAAAAATCATATCACAAACTCGCATTATTTCCATTTATGTATGTATGTATGTATGTATGTACGTTGGCCGAGCCTCCTACAAGCAAATTCTTCTCCTGACTAATTGTAAAAAAGCTTATGCAATGGGATTTCGCTTTAATTTCCCAGAAACATACTTACATATCTACTACATAAATAAAAAAGACTAAGCACTTGACTCAACAAATTTCTTATTTATTTTGCTGTAAGTTTTTATAAAAAGAAATTCGCATAAAGCAATGGTTTCAATAAAAACCTTATTGTACATATGTACATTTACATATAAACATATCGGAATATAATTTTATAAAATTCTTACAAAATGCAAAGCAAATTTGTGGAATTTCATTACATACATTGCATACATACATACTTACACGTATATAAGTAAAATAGTTTCCCCGTAAAATCAATTTAACCGGCACTGAGTGACGAAGGAAGGCTGAAAGGATGAAAGGCGGGTGGGAAAGGGTTATTAGCAGGCAATGAAGTTATAAAGAATTTCGCGACTTGTTGGTGGGGGTTAGAGTTGGGGTGTTTGTGAAAAAGCAATTGAGAGAAAGAGAGCGAATTTTTGTTGTATTAGAATGTGAGCGATGTATAGAGAGAAATTTTAATTTATTATAAGCACATGCTTGGTTGGGGCCACGCCACCACCACCAGCGTCTCATGTGGTGCACAATCTGATGTTCGAATTTTCGAACAACGTGCAAAAATTATGTGTGCTGGGCAAAGAGCGAGAGAGAAAGTACATTAAAACGATTAGGGTGTTAGGTGGGTTAATTTATAAAGTGGAGTAGATTTGAGAAAAGCAGTTTTTGATCATTAAAAAGTTGATTAGGAATTTTTAAACAAAATTTATGGTAAATTATATATACATTTTTTTTTAGCTTCTATTTTATTTTAGTATATTTTGATTTCTAATTTTAGTTTTCATTATATATTATTTTGTTATATATACTTTATTGTAATTTTATTAAGTTTCTATTTATATTTATTATTATATAAATAATTAATTTATTTTAATATTTATTTTAGCAAAAAAAAATTAAATATGTACATACACATAATGCTAAGAAATCTTAAGGACTTTAAATATGAGTCGATAAAAATAAATAATAAATTATTAACTAAGGATATACATAAATTCCCTCAAGAATAATTTAGTGTTTAATTATATCTTTTTCATTTATTAGATAAAATTTCTTGAAAGTTTGTACATATAAAAGTAATTCATAATAAAAATAATTTAGAAATAAAAAGTTAATCGTTCGAAATAATAACGTCAACATTTTCGAAGTTTTGTTTTGAGCTAATTTTTTTACCAATTTCTTGTTTTTATATAATCATATCTACATTTTTTATAAAATTTAATTTTGCATCGACTCATTTTAGGGTAAAATTTTTGAAAAGTTTTACGTCAAACACATCCAATATGTTTTTTGTGACGCCCACATATTTATTTTTGACCTTATATATATACTTTCCTTTGCACGGAACCAAAGTAATTGTTATTTTTGTTCGAATTAAACAAAAGGTTTTATAACCAAGCCGAATCAAGTCTGCTACCAAAATATCCATCCTATATAGTGCCGATCTGAATATGTCAAAGCCTCCAAATCGATTAGTATCTCAAGATGAGGACCCAAGTTCTGTACTAACATGTTCCAAAAAACCGCACTTTTTGATAAAAAATAATTTAAATGATTTAGCAAGTGATTTGAATCTATCCAAAAAGGGACTAAGCTTCAACTACTACTATACTATACTATATTAAATACTAAAAAAAAACTGGAATCTGCTTTCTCCTTTCTTGGAAACTATAAATCAGAAAATTATAAAGAAGTAATAAAATAATTTATAATGCCATATATTGCTTTGGAGTGTGATATGCCTTTAAGATAACATTGCTGGACTCTCATTTCTTTCCGACAAATTCGTGTGCAGTGTGTGAGGAACAAGATGAGAAGCTCCGTCAGGTCATTTCCTCAATGGAAAATCGTAATCAAGGGCAATGGAGTTCAGGAGTGTTAGCAGATTTTTATTGGAGATATAGATGGGACTTATAAAAAAAAAAAATATTCACGAAAATCTCGAGTATTTATTGCAAGTTAACCTATACAATTTTTCTGTAGTTTTTTTTTCCCTGAAAATAGATGTTTTGATGTCATAATAGAACCTGAGGTGAAGTGTGTTTTATGTTTGGTGCCTGAATACATTCAAAATTTATATATGTACCATATAAGTTTTCACGTAAAAAAGCAAGTTTCAGTTGTTTTGGACAGTGAAATAATTTGCTTGAAAATCTTGATTTTGATTAATTTAAGTTATTTTATTTTAATTACTTTTATTAAATTTTAGTTTATTTTATTTTTTTTTAAATGAATTGAATTTAATTTTATTTCAATTCATCTTTTTAAACCTTATTAAATTTATTTAATTTCATTTAATTTATTATAATTTTATTTTTTCATTTTATTTTACTTTACTCATTTTATTTCAACTCATTTTTATTTAACTTTATTAAATTTGGTTTAATTAATTTAATTTCATTCAATTTATTTTAATTTTATTATTCTTATTAATTTTCATATTATTTTATTTTATATATTTTTTTATTTTACTTTAATTACTTTAATTCAATCTAATTCAATTTTATTTAATTTAATTTTATTATTTTTTTTTTATTCTAATTTTACTTTATATTATTTTGTTCAAATTAATTTAATTCAATTTAATTTTATTTTGTTTTGATTTAATTGTATTTTTTATTTTGTTTGATTTTATATATTAATGTTTTATTTTTTTTATAAAATTTTATTGTATTTTATTTAATTTTTTTTATTTTGTGTAATTTTATTTTGTTTCATTTTATTTTAATTTATTTCACTTTGTTTTTTTTTTTTTTAATTATATTTTAATTTAATATCTTTTTAATATATAATATGTTACTTAATTTAATTTTGTTTTTATTTTATTTTAATATATTCCATTTCATTTTAATTTATTTTATTTTATTTAATTTTTAATTTTGTTTTTTTTTTTCACTTTATTTTATTTTGTTTTAACTCATTTATTTTTTTATTTAGCTTAACTTTATTTTGTTTTAATTTAGTTTGTTTAACTTTTTTTAAATTTTATTAATTTTATATAATAATAATAAATCACTTTTTTATTTAATGTTATTTGTGTAACTAAATTTTTTTTATGTGTGCCATTTTGTAATTTTTATTTTATTTTTTTTATATTTTTTCTTTATTTTTTTATATTTTTTCTTTATTATTTTAATTTTTAAATTATTATTAGATTTTTTTGAAGATTTAATATTTATATGTTTAAATTAACACCGAAAACGTAGTGAAAACCGGTTAAACTCGGCGCTAAAAATTTTTGCATGCTTTAAGCTTATCGCTCAGCAAGTGGCGGCGCTCTCGCTTACTCCCGCTCGCTAGCAAACGCTCACTCATTTAGCGCTACACACACACACACGCACTGAGGAGCAACAAATTTTCGCCCACTTTGGCGCTCTACTAACTCATTCACATTTGTTGTATTGTAGAATTTGTGTTGGTATTGTTATATTATTCATTCAAATCGCAGTCAGTGCACTACTTGAGCGCTTGCCGCTTATACAAACGCTTTTAGTTCAGTACGATTGGCCAAAGTGTTAACACGCTACTGTGCGGATAACGAGTTAGCTTGGCATGCGGTTAAGAATTTAAATGCGCCATACAAAAGAAAAGAAAAAGTATAAAAGTGAAAAATATTTAGAAAAAAAACGTGTGTGCGAAATATATGTAAAAATTTCGAAATTGCTATTTTCAAAAAAAAAAAAAAAGAAATAATAAAAAAATATAAAATATATAAATATTAATTATTTAAAAAAATATTTTAATAAGCAGAAAATTTAATGCGAAAAATTAATATTGATGCTTTAAAGAAATTTTCGCTGCTGAAAATAGATTTGTTATTGAAAAAAGTTATTTTAACATTTTTTTTTGTATTTAAAAAAATGCCAATTGTCTAAGCTAGTACTTACACATGTCAATTTTCGCATGCTTACAGCTAATCAAAAAACTTGTTGACAATCAAGTACATTAATAAATTGATATACATCCATATGTGCAAAAAACAAAAAAAAAAAAAATAGCAACAAACGAGCGAACAGCAAGTGGTTATTAACAAGTGACGAGAACAAAAACATTACAAAAAAAAAAAAAATAATAGCAAAATAGAAACAACAACACAATTAATTAATTAATTAATATAAAGAAAGAAAAAAAAATAAAATAAATAAAAAATAACAAATTAAAATAAATTACACAATATAAAAAATTTTTTAATTTAAAAAGTTTATAAAAAATAAAAGCAAATTTTTTTGAAAATTTTTAAACGCTTAAAAGTTATATAAAAAAAATTTAAATGTTAAAAAATTTGCCGAAGGTTTTATGTAAAGCGCGAAAATAAATTGAAAATACTTTGTCAATGCGTCAAAATAGATAATATTCGGCCATTATATACATACATACATACATATATGTATGTTTGTGAGCATGTAAATATAAAAATTGTTGCGCTTTGACGTCGTGTGGGTGTGAAAATTCAACGCGCTTGAAGGCCTACATAGTACCTACGTACATACATACATATGTATATGTATATATTATATACAAAAATATGCAGGAAAACAAAACGTGAAATTCTCGAAATAAAAGTAAATTGCAATACATACAAACATATGTACCTATATGCAAAAACTATACTGTGTGCTGACAGCGCGTTAAATGTCGCGACATTTGTGACATTATAAATAATAATTTGTCGTCAAAAAATTGCGGAAAATAATAAATAAATATAAAATATATAAACGCTTCAAAAATTGAACATTTCGACAAAGTGTAAACAACGTGTTAGAATTATTATTTTTTTTTTTTGTGTTTTTTTTGGAAAATATTTTTCGAAAATTCAAAATTCAAAGGAAATAGAAAAAATCATAGTTTGAAAAAAAAAACAAAACTAAAAACTAACGTCTAACAATTTATCACATGATTTCCGTAGCTACAAAGAAATTCGTGACATTTGAAAGAAATTTATATGTATTTTCAAACATATTTATATACAAAAAAGTGCATTTTAGCATTTGACACGTCCAGCTGAATGGTGAAAAACGTGCGCTTATGTGGCAAATTACAGTTATTTAAAAAAAAATATATATATTTAATAAAAAAATAAAAGTGAATAATTTTTGCAGTGAAAATCATCAATATATAATATTTGCAATATAAAGTGACACTATTTACATACATATGTATGCATGTGCTATAAAAGTTTTAAATCAAGTTAGAAATAAACCGTACACTGACTGGTTAAAAGAAGTTAGCGGATGTTATAGTGAAAAGCTCTCCATTGAAAACATATTCTCGCACAACTGAAACACCGTTAAGCACACAAGCACAAGTAGTTTGTGTATCGGAAAGGCATATTTTTGCTCGCCTTAATTAACATGGCGTTGCATGTCCTGCAAACGAGCAGTCAAATGAACAACACCGTTATACGACCAACAATGCAAATTAATGCAAGTAATTTAACATTATACAAACATACGAGAAATTTTGTTAAAGCAAAAAAAGCATATGTGACACTAGTGATGAGCTCAAATGTCAGTTGTCAAATGGTTTAAGCGTTTATAGACAAAATTGAAAAATAAAAGAAAATAAGCGAGTGGCAAAAGAACGCTAGCAAGCTAATTAAAATATTTAACAAATTATTTGAAGACGATTTAAGGCTTATAAGAAAGGACTATTCTCAAGAAAAACGCTTAAAAGTGACGAAAAAAAAATATTAAAAAATAAAAAAAAATATTACTGAAAAACACCCTGTAAAGTGTCCTCGTGTAGCGTGCACAGAATTTGAGTTATAGCGAGTGAATGAGTTCGTGAGCAACACGTAAGGACAACTACTCAATTAAAAATAAAAAAAAGTATAAATAACAGTTATATACAAACGAAGAAAATATAAGCACTGGAAAGAGTGACTCAAGCAGCAGGCGGCACACACATCTGGCGGACAGATATACAAAACAGAGAAATCTTTACTCAAGGAAACGCACACAATACCCACTGTGAGACGGAGAGAGAGAAAGAGAGAGAGAGAGAGAGTGAAAGAAGCGCGCCAAATACAAAGGAACTCCTGCAGACTACATTGTTAAGGATATTGAACCCACGCGAAGACAACAACGCTGTGTATGTGTGTGTGTGTGTGTGTGCATTAGTGTGCTCGACAACACGTGGTCCCATCCATCCAGACCAGTCAAAGCAAATAAGCAAGAAATAAGTGTATCCAACGAGTATCGATTTAACGCATTCATTTTACATATGTACATAGTACATACGTGACTATCCGTGGTTGGAACAAGTTGAAGGATAAATTACAATATACTCGCCCATATATATAAATTAGTATATGTACATATATACTATCATCGCTCTCGCAGGCTCAATAATTTTTCTAGTGAGTGTGTGTGCGCTTAAAGTGGAAAATAATACATATCTACATAGCACATTGTATTGAAGCCAAAGGACTTTACACATTCTTATTGGCAAATAAACGCGCGCTCGCCTTCAAGTGAAAAGGACTGTTTTTCTATAATCAATTCACAATTAATTCGTTTGCAAAGTGCAGTGCGTGCTAAAGTTGTTTTATTTTCAAGTGTTTACTATTATTATTATTATTCATTTGTTTGTGTAATTTCCAAATAAACATGGATTACTTCGTTTCTAATATGTTCGAGCAATTGGATATTTTGGATTATAAGGTATTGAGCCTGTTGGCTGTACCTGTTTTGGCAGTGTTGGTGTTGGCGGTTGTGCTGATGCGGATGAGGAGAAAAAGTGAGTGTGCGAAAATTGTTTGTATTTCGCGAAGAAAATTTACAAATGAGCGTTTAAAAAATATTTTTCCTTTTTTTATATGCGTTATATTAAATTTTGGCGATTTTTTGAAATAAAGTTTGGTGTGCGTTTGAATAAAAAATATATAATAAATAAAAAAATATAAAAAGTGTAAAAAAACAAATTTAAATTACAAATAAAAATAAGAATGAAGAGTAAAAATAAAAATAAAAAAGAAGTAAAAATTAATTAACATAATATAAAACATAATTAAATTGACGCAAAGTTAAATGAATCAAAATATATGAAATCAAATTAAATAAATAAAAGAAAAATAAAATCAAGTTAAATACAGAAAATTATAATAAAGAAGAAAGTGAAAGAAGCGCGCCAAAACAAATTAAATTTAATTAATAAAATAAAATAAAAAAATTTAAAAGGAATGAAAAACATAAAAGCAAAAAATTCATTAAATACAAGAAATTAAATCAAAATAATATTAAACTAAATTAAATTAAACTAAAGTAAATAAAGTAGAATGAAATAAAAAAAATGTTATTTTTAATTATAAAACTTTATATTATAATAAACATGAAAATAAATCAAATTAAATTAATTAAAATGAATTAAAATAAAAGAAAATATTTTGTTTTATATTAAATCAATAAATTAAAGAAAAATAAAAAAAGAATAAAAAAATATGGCATTGAACTAAAATAAATTAAATACAAAAATAAAAGCAAAATAATATTACGTTACATAAAATAAAATTAAATTAAAATAAATGAAGCAAAATGAAATAAAAATTAAAATAATTATGTTAAATTATATGCTATACTAAACTAAAAAAAAATAAATTTAATTAAAACAATAAAAATAAAATAAAATAAGATAAACAAACTAAATTAAATGATTTAAAAATAAAATAAAATAAGGCAAATCAAATTAAATTAAGTAACAATAAATCAAATTAAGTATTAAAAATAAAATCAAATATATTTAAATAGTTGAATAAAATTTAAAAATAAACTGAATGAAAATAAAACATAAATGGCAGTTCAATTAAAAAAATTAAATTGAATTAAACAGTACAATAAATAAAAGGAAAGAGAAGAAAATAAAATAAAATAAAATTGAAATTAAATTCAATTGAAATTAAAAATAACATGAAATAAATTATAAAAAACTAAAATGATTTAAAAAATAAATGAAATAAAATAAAAAAAAATAAATTACAATAAAATAAATTTAAAAAAATTGTAATATACTTAATAATCTAAAATAAAACAAAATTAAATTAAATTAATTTAAATTAAAGCTAATAAAATCAATTGTATATAATATAATAAAAAAAAATATTAAAAATAAAAAGTAGTAAAATGCAATAAAGAGATTTTAAAAAAGTGAAGAGATAAATGTAAATTAATTTAGGGAAAATTCAAATTAATTAAAATAAAAAGAATCTATTTAATTTAAATTAAATTAAAGTAATATAAATTAAAAAAACTACTTCAAATTCAACAGATAAAATAAATGAAATAGTTTAGAAGAAAAGAGAAGAACATAAATATAAAAAAATAAGAAAAAATAAATTGAAAATAATTAAAGGAAATAAAATAAATAAAATCATATAAATTAAAAAGAAGAAAAAAAAACAAAATAAAATAGATTTAAATAAAAAAATTTAAATACGCTTTCGTTGGGCTTCTGCCCACTAGTTAACAACTTTTTTAAAAATATTTCTCGACATGCTCGTCTTTTGTGGGAAAGCACAAACAAAGATAAACAAGTTTCACTTTCTTCTTTAACACATACATAAATAAAAAACAATAATGCCTCTTCGCTTTTGAAGTAAAGAAACGCTAAACGCTAATTGATAAATATCACCTGAATTACGCATATTCTTTGAGGTTTAAGATTTTTTAATTTTTTTTTGTTAATACAAATTTTCTCAAATATATGTACGTGTATGTATCTACCTACTTACTACAGTCTAGACATGTTTTAGTCATGTTTTTGTTTCACTAAAATCGTGCTACTAGACTGTAACTAACAAAAATCGGTTTTTTTGAATACATTTTTTTTTAGTTCTATTACACTCTACTTTTTTATAAATATATTTGTGAACAGTAAACGAAATTGGGTTTAAGTTTCAGCTATTAATAATTCTCTGCGTGCTTTACTATTTATTTAGTAATTAAAAATACTTTCTACGTCATTTGTGATATGATTTTGGTTTGTTGGCCGGATGGTAGCAATTTACGTCATTTAGTGTGAATATTCGTGAGTTAATGTTGTTGTATTTGATTACTACCAACAGTGTTCTGATGAAGTTAGGTTACTCTCTAACACCACTACATAATGCTAAATAATATTGAAAATTAATTTAGATAGGTATTTGAAAAATTTTTATGTTAAATAAAAATAAAAATAGAAATAAAATAAAATAAAATAAACTAAAATAAAATAAATTAAATTAAATTAAATTTAATTAAATTAAAAAAAAAATAAAAATAAAATAAAATAAATAAAATAAAATAAAATAAAAAAAAATAAAATAAAATAAAATAAAATAAAATAAAATAAAAAAAAAAATAAATAAAATTAAAAAAATAAACTTAAAAAAAAATAAACTTAAAAAAATATATAAAAAAATTGTATTAAAAAAAATTTAATTGAAAAAAAAAAAATAAAATACAATGAAATAAATTAAAATAAAATACAATGAAATAAATTAAAATAAAATACAATGAAATAAAACAAAATAAAATAAAGTAAAATAAAATAAAATAAAATAAAATAAAATAAAATAAAATAAAATAAAATAAAATAAAAAATAAAATAAAATTAAATTGATTTAAGGAAATGAAATAAAATTAAATTGAAAAGAAAATAAAATAAAATACAATGAAATAAAATGAAATGAAATAAAATAAAATTGAATTATTTTAAGAAATTAAAATGAAATGAAATAAATTTAAATTAAAAAAAAATAAATAAAATAAAATAAAGTGCAAGAAATAAAATGAAATGAAATAAAAAGAAATAAAATAAAGGAAAAAAATTAAAATTAAATGCAATGAAATAAAATGAAGTTAAATAAAGTAAAATAAAATAAAAGAATTAAATAAAAAAAATTAAATAAAATAAGAACAAAAAAATTAAAACAAACATATAATATTTCTCTTGTTTATAGAGTATGTATGGGCATTTATATCTTAGGTAAGCAACTTTAATGAGTCTAATGAGAAATGTCTGAAGATTAAGCATTTGTGAAATTATTTATAATATTTACAAACATATAAATTTATATGTCTCAATAAAGTGGGTAAATATGCGTTGTGAACTACAGCTGCTTCGGGAGTAAAAGTGCCACTTTAATGAGTGCTCCTATTACAGTGTGTAGCAAGAAGTATGTCACAACTAGCACGTGTGTCAAAATGTTTAATTTGTTTTCTTATTAATTTTACAGTATTGAATTTGACAGTATTGAAAAAAGAGGAATTAGAGAACACTTTCTTTAGTATATAGTATATACCCGTATATATATATTTAATAAAATATTTTTAATAAATACGTTTAATAACTATCTCTTTAATAAATAATGGCTCACAACAATTGTGAAATTCAATAGATAACATCAAACCATATTATCACCTTACAAATTTCAAATACCATTAAAGTGCAAATAATGTCATATCATTGCGAAAATTATTAAAAAAAAAGAAACCACTTTAAATCAGCCGCCAGAAAATTATTTCCGTAAATATGAGCTCGATAAGCCCTATGAGCTCTCTATCACTAGCGAATATATTACGTGTAGAAGTGTAAAAATCAGAAGGGGATAGTGAAATTTAAAACAAACCACCAATATATACATTTATATACATACACGTACATACATATATGTATTGTATATTGCATTTGCGGCTAAAGTGCGACGTAAAGCTGATAAGCGAACGAATGATTGGCATCACCTTGAATTGTTTGTAGTGCATACTATCTAAATACGAGCGTTCATAAATAAAAGTTTGCATAAAAAGAAGAAAAAAATTTGCCATTACTCAAATTTTATTTTTTATTCACATTTCATACTCTCTAAGTGAATGTAATCGCACACGTTGGACTGTCCGCTGGGAGGTATCTACCACTGAGCTTGTTTAGTTCATATCAAATTTGTGCGGTTTTTTGATTTACTCGTACTATTTATTATCAGCTGTGGTTTTCGCTACGCTACCTAGTCGTGTTAAATTCGTAGTAAAACATTTTCAACAAGCTTTTGCCTATCTTGCCATGTGAACAAGCTAACATGATTGTTTGATTAGTAAGTGGGTATCCATATACACGTATGTACCTATGTATGTGCATATGTATGTTTGTGGTAGTCAATTAAAAGGAAAAAATGATTTGAGCATGTGCTTTATGTTTTTAAAGTCTGTATGGGATTTTTTTTTATTAAATAATACATTTTTATAGTTTTTTTCATAAATTTTTCTATGTTTTTAATATTAAAAATAAATTGAAAATCAATTAATTAATTAAATTTTATTTGTTTTTATATTTATTTTGCGTTTTTATAACATTTTTGTTCACTTAGGAGCATCCATTGTATGCTTTAAGTGAGGCTACATGTTATTCTTTGCATGCGAGTGCAGCAGAAAACCTTGCCTACATTTAGGCTGCTGTTAGAAAGTTTCGAAATATTATTTTTATTACTTAGTAAAGTTTTAAGATTGATTTAAGTATGTGAGTTGCGTTAGATTTCAGCATTTGGCTTGCGCTTTTAAAACTAAAGTTTATTTTTAAATGGCAAATTTATTATTGTATTTATGTTTAATAGCTTATGCTCTTAAAATTTTTTTTATGCTTTTAAAACATTACCATTTATTGAATTTTTTATTTGTAATGTATTTTTATTTAATTAAAAAATTTATTTTTATTTTTCAACTTTCTTAATTAAAAAAGGAACCTGAGCTTCCTTTGCATGCCTAAACGTTGCCTACCACTAGGCTGTTCATTGTATTTTATTTCCTATTTGTTTCTATCTGGCAAGTTTTTTAAATGTTGTAACTCATTTATATCCATTAAGATTTTTAGACACTATGCGTTTTCTTCCTCATTTTTTTATTTTAAGTTTTTCTCAAATGCTATCTAATATTACCAAATTTGCTAAGCATTTATTAATATTTTTGCGCGGTTTTTGTACTCACGCTTCACCTTACATGATTATTACATATACTGCTTTGGTATTTAGTTTCTATTTTGCTATGTCATTAATCTTAATTAACCGTGTTCAAAGGCAAACTTACCAATTTTTTTATTTTAAGTTTTTCTCAAATGCTATCTAATATTACCAAATTTGCTAAGCATTTATTAATATTTTTGCGCGGTTTTTGTACTCACGCTTCACCTTACATGATTATTACATATACTGCTTTGGTATTTAGTTTCTATTTTGCTATGTCATTAATCTTAATTAACCGTGTTCAAAGGCAAACTTACCAATTTGTCAAAGTTACCTTAAATTTAAGAAAAACAAAAAGTAGTATGCATTTTACAAATAAAAATATAATATACATACCTATGTATTGCATAACTTTTATGGTTATGAATGTAAATATGAGTATGAGTATGAATATTAAAGTTAGTGTAGGTCTGGATGTGGGTATGAATATGAATATGGATAAGAATATAAATACGGAGATTAGTATGAGTATGAGCATGAATGTGAAATAAAAATAAAAATATACCTAAAAATGAATAAGAGTAGGAAAATGATTTAGCATATGAATATAAGTATGCATGTGAACATGAGTATGAGTATGAATATGAGTATGAGTAAGAAAGAATATAATCATGAGTAAGGGTATAAACAAAAGTATGAGTATGAATATGAATATGAATATAAATATGAGTATGAATATAAACATAGATGAGGGTAGTTTTAAGATTGTTTATACATATGATTATGAATATGAATATGAGTATGAATGTGAGTATGAATATGGGTATGGGTATGAGTATGAGTATGAACATAAGTATGAGTATGAAAATGAATAAGGGTATAAACAAAAGTATGAGTATGAATCTGATTAGGGGTATGAGTATAAATGTGGGAACGACTATGAATGTGAGTATGAATATGAGTATTAATGTGAATATGAATATAAGTAGGGTATGAGAAGGAATATGAATATTAGTACGAGTATGAATACAAACATAAAGAAGGGTATAAATAAAAGTATGAGTATGGATATGAATATTAGTATGAGTATGAGTATGACTATGGATATGAGTATTAGTGTGAGAATGAGTATGGGTATGAGCATGAATATGAATATGAATTGGAATATATATAATTACGAAATTCTGTGTGTATCTATATGTACATACTTACATATATGTAAATATATATTAAATTTATTTTCAATTTTCATCTAACAACTCGTTAAACACACTACTGTCGACATACTTAACGGTAATAATTTAATTAAAATATACTATTTTTGTATGTACTCGTATATATATATATGTATATACATTTTTGTATGGCTAAAACAACATTTAAAATTTTGCACATGCAAATATGCGCTACAACAACTATAATAACAATAACAAAAAAAAATATAGCTAAATGCGGCCACTAAAATTTACGTGCAGACATGCAAAATACAAAATGAAGCTATGCTATGGCAGCACTCAATTAATGCATAAAATATATGTTTGCAACTTAATACAGAGGCATACAAACATATGTACACGTGTACATGCATTCTATATGTGGCAGCGTAAAGTTGCATTTGGGCAGGGAGCCACCAACAATTGTAGCTATGCATGTTTGTGTGTGTATGTGAAGTGAAGTGCAAGCAAATGAAGTAGCGTTGAGTGAAGGAAATGGAACGGCATTTGTATGCAAAAATATATATGGTACATACATAGGTATGTATGTACCCATCTGCATGCTTAATTACATATTTACCTAAGTACAGACATGCCTCCAGTACATAAAATTAAAATGTTGGCAAGTCTACTCGTACAAACAAAGGAGAGTGACAATTGTAGGGCAACACTGCAGGAGGGTGCTTTGCCACAACAAAAAATAAAAAAAAAAAAAACAAAAAAAAATTATACATGTGACGTTGCAGGGGAGCATTTAACAGAAAATTAAATAAAATTGAAAATTATAATTTTTAATATTTTTTACACATTTTTTTACTATGTAAGGAGTATAATTTTTTTTTGTTAAAAACAAATAATTTTTTTTAAATGGTTAATTATTAAATAATTTTTAAAAAATAAAGTTTTACTCATTATAAAAGCTTAGAATGTCTTCTCTGTCTGCATAATTTACACATGCATGTATGTATTTTAATATACGATACAAAATCTGAGTACAAGCGCTTGCGCATGCGCATCATTTCTTTCAGTCGCTTAATTTTAATAAAAGAGTGGAAAGTTGAAATATTTAAATAATTTTCAAAAGTCCCCCCGAAAAATATATGTTTTTTTATTGCCTTTAATTTTATTAATTTTGTTTATACATATTTACATCAGTATATACTCAATATGTATGTATGTATATATTTCCTCCTTCCATTTATTGTATTGTTTTTGCCTCTTACTGTGTTATTTCATCATATGCACCTGCTCATATTACAGCCAAGCAAGCAAGCTTACTTCCTTTTTAACATTTAATTGCTTTATGATTTTTGTTTTACTTTTCATTTTGGCTTTAAATCTTTCGCCCGCAAAAAAGTTTTCTTTCATTTCATTTTGATCGCCAAATACCTAGCTATGTACATACATACTTACAATGTAATGAGCAGATTTCCGTATTTATACATAAGTATGCATGTATGTATGTACGTGTATGTTAAGCACATGCGGATATTTCCGTTACAGCTGAAATGAAACTCTCTTGCAGCTTTTTGGTTTCTAAACCCAGTAGGAAATCCATTAAGTCAGTACATCTCAAGCAAGGGGTAGACAATTTCAATGTTATTTATAGAAATTAATACCTTTTTGTCAGATATTTTGTGAAAAGCGTTTCAAGACATACCAAATTTATAAAACTCATATAGTACTCTTTTAGTACAAAACAAAAATCGATTTAATATGCTTTTCACAAAACTAGGGTAGTTAGTGTATCTTTAGAACTAGGTGAAACTGAGTTCCTATTAAATTTAGTACTATTTTTAGTGGCACTTCAAAAAATTTAAAAAAAAAATTAGCTCTACCAAAATGATATCTAGATCTAATTGCAAAAATTTTACAATTTAGTATCTTTTTAATACTACATTTGAACTATCAAATGGATTTAGTACTGTTTTAGTACCATTTTAATCCTATATTTGAAATATAAAATGGATTTAATACTATTTTAGTACCATTTTAATACTATATTTGAACTATAAAATGGATTAAGTATTTTTTTAATGTAATTTATTAATTTTTTTATTTTATTTTAGTACTTTTATAAAACAGCAAATTTAGTACTATTTTTTGTACCATTTTTTTTAGCACTACTTTGGCACCAAAACTGCTGTAAAAGAACGTTGTTTAGAGAATTTTTGTATTGATTTGAATTGAAAAATGTTAATATGTATTAGTACAATTTTAAAAACACCAGAAAAAAGTGCAACTTTAATAACTTAGTACTATTTTGAAAACAAAATTCTTGTGTGTCAAACTAGTTTGAAGAATTCGGTTTTAATTTAGTAGCATTTAGAGTGACTAAATTTCTTTTTATTTGTTTTGGTACTAGTTTAGAAGTGCGTAGGAATATAGTTAAAAATTATTTTACAGTAATTTTGTTGTTGTTATATAACAAATTAATAGAACTTAAGTGTAAGGAGAAAGAAATATATAAAAAAAACGATCGAAAATCAGTATCAATTGAAGTTTTGTTTTGAAAATAAAAGTTCAGTAAAAAATTTAGTACTGTTTCTAAACACTACAAGTGCGTAGAAATGAAGTTAAAAATTTATCTAGAACTAATGAATAGAATTAATAGTATCTCAAACTGCTAAGGTACTACTTTAGTATGAATAATAGCACCACTCGAGCGTTTTAGTACAAATTTAGTACAAACAAAACTTTCGCTACACATGAAAGTACCAAAATTTCTAGTTCTTTTGTACTTTTATTTTCGAAAAATAAGATTTTATACCCTTATTACTCCCAAGTTATTCAATGTTATAAGCTGTAAGTAAGCTACAATTTCCCACAGGGCAACTACACTACCATAAGCAACTCATTTCTCAAGGAAAGCCAAACATTTATGTTGTCTACTATCAAGCGCAGAGAAAATACAAAATAATGAAAAATAAGATTTTACAAAAAAAAACAAATAATAATAATAAAAACGAAAAATGTTTCCCAAAAGTATCCTTAACTGTCCAAAGCAATGTCTTCTGTTGAGCTTTAAGAGGCCAATGGTTGAGCACAAATAATATGTGGAGTAATGTCTATCTGATTTATACATACCTATGTACATATGTATAAAGTTTGTATTACAAGCTGAACTACATATGGAACACACGGTGCGTTGGTCATAATAAAAGAAAGCGGTTTCTTCTTTCTTTGTTTTCTGAATTAAATTTTAATTTTTAATTATTTTGCTTTACTTTATTTTTATTTTTATTTTTATTTTTTGCTTTATTTTTTCTTATCGTTCTTTTTCTTCTTCAGTTTATTTTTTTTATTTTTATTTATTATCTGTTTAATTTTTTTTTCGCGACTTATTTACAGTCGAAACTCGTAAGTCAGCTTTAGTAATATGTGTGTATGCACATACATAAATATGTATGTAAGAAATTGATTTTGCCTTCTTTTGGTTTTCTTCACTTCAACGAATTTCTATACATTTTTATTGTTGTATTCCTCTTTTATTTCTTTTTTGGGATCGCATGAATTCGTGGAAAGATTCCTCAATAGCCAGCTTTTATGTGCCTCTTGTGCGTTATCGTTATGTTGTTGTATTGTTATTGTATTACCTTTTTGAGCAACCTTTCGCTACACATTTGCGCATGATAAAGTTATACTTCAAACTACTTTTTTTTACTATTTTTATTTATTTACTTATTGAATTTTTTTTAATATTTAAATTTTTAATATTTTTTTTTTTATTTTTTTAATTTTTTTTTTTAATTAAATTTAAAAAATTTTTTTTTTATATATATGTAACCAAATTAGTAAATTTCCATTTCTTTACCGTGACATATTCATTTACATATTCGTGTTTATTTGTTTCATGTTTTGTTGTTACTATACTTTGTATAATTCCATTATTTCTAAGTTTCCGCATGCAAAAATGCCTTATCTGTTAACGGTGTCATATTGAATTTTGATTATTCATGATTTTGTGTTGTTCACAGCTCAATTTAAGCTGTTGTTGTTTTATGTTTTATAATAAAGACGTGCATACATATGTACATACATGTGTGGATTTAAAGTATTAACACTTGGACCTTTCTCAACACGAAAGAAAGTGTGTGACGTTTATTTTGCTTTATTTTTGGTCTTTTTCGCCACGGTTTTCATAACCTTTTCTTGTTTATATTGTTATTAATATTTATTTATTTATTTATTTTTTGGTTTTTTTTTGCTTTTTTGTTATTGAAATTTTATTTGCTTTGAAATCTGCTGATTTTGTATGCGCCTTCGCCGTTTTCAAGTGGATTATGTAAACGCATATTCATAATACAGTTATAAACATATACTATATATGCATATGTATGTATATTTGTTTTATTGAAAACGATTGAAAAGTAGGACACCATGTGGTGAAAGGTCGTGATGATATAATTATTTTTATTTTAATCTGTGTTTAATCTGCAAAGATTTGCTTTAGATGAAGGTGAAGATGTAAGGTCCAAAGTGAATTCCACTGGTAAACTTTCTAAAAACTGTTGAGATGTCGCATTAAATAACGGTTACTCAATAGCTGCTTCCGTGTTTATATATATGTATGTATATGAGAATACTTTAAATACTGGGTAAAAGCTGAGGTGTGAGCTTATGAGGCATTTAAAGGAGACTTAAATAATGCAGTTGAAAGAGTATCAAATGCTTAGAGATAATATAATATTGTGTTTATAGAATTTCTATGGATTTTAAGTAATTTAAAAAGCTGTGAATTTCGAAAGCTACTTAAAACTTTTGGGGAGCTTTCATCGTTTCAGCTTTTTATGAAGCTTTCACCTTTTAAGTTTACAATCTGCTTATATCATTTGAGCTTTTAGAGTGCTGTAATTATTTCAGCTTTTAGATAACTTTTATTATTTGAGGTTTCATAAAAATTTCACTTTGTAGGCTTAATTCATTTAAGTTTTCATCAAGCTCCATTTCTTTGAGTATAAGGCAAGATTTCATTATAGGCACTTTTTGAAAGCTTTCGTTATTTGAGCTATAACTCTTTGAGACAAGCTTTTAATAACTGAGCTTTTAAAGAATTTTCTATATTTGCGCTTTTAGAGAGCATCAGGCAAAATCTAATTATCGGTACTTCTTGCATCATTTGAACTTTTAGCAAGTTTTAAATTTAACAGTTTTGAGTATGTTGTCACTGTTTCAATTATAAAACAACTTTCAGTTATGCAGTATTCAGTGTGTTTTCACTATTGAAGCTTACAATAAGCTTTAATTTTTTGAGCTTTCAGTTATGCAGTTATCAGTACGCTTTCACAATTCCAGCTTACAGCAAGCTTTGACGATACATTTTTTCAACAAGCTTTCGGTTTTCAGTATAAGACATTTTTTTTTATTTCTTTTTACATATTACTTAAGATGTCAAAACTCAAAAACTTTTTTCAAGCTATAAAGTGCAGTCATTAAAAACATCAAAAATATTTTAATTTATTTAATTATTATTACTTTTTTGATATTAAGGAAAATATTTTTCAAATATTTCATGTTACGACCTTGGCTGCCCACAAAACATGTCCAAAACTGTCTGTAAGCGATTTCATTTAATTATATATCAATAAAATATACACAACAGCCGAAAAAAATTGTTACTAAAGAATAAAAAACGTTTTTGTGGAAAAAATAAAAAAAGTCTTCGCGAAATGTCCGCAGGTTGTTTAAAAAGACATAAATTTTGAAAAAAAATTTGATTCATTTAAATTGAGACAAATGAAAACCGTAGGCAATTAAGCGAAACTTCAAGGAGCGTTGCTTAATGGCATTTATTGAAATAAAAACAAAATATTTTGAAAACATTTAATGTAATAATTTGTTGATCAAATAATTAAATTACAGCTAACGGACTGATAAGTAAACAGAAAACACTTCTAGAGAACGCCGAGCGCTTTTGTGGAAATGAAATAGGCTTTCAGCTCGTTTGCGTAAAAGAATTTCGAGATTTTCAACTAAAAAATTATAGCTTTTGTTGCTATAAAAATCATTTGCGTCGAAAATAAAAATAAGAAAAAATTTTTAATTCAGCTAGGCGAGGGCTATGCCATAAATCACAGCAATTGGTAGGCGTTTTGAAGAATAAAAATATTTTTTTTTTAAATTTTTGAAATTTGTCTATAGCTGAAAGCTCAATAAAAATCATATGTATATTTTTGCTTTAAGTGAAATATTTTTATTTGAAGAAAGAAAAAAATTATCAACGAAATGCTGCTTGTGCTATGAGTTCCTCTTCATAGTCTCTTGCATATACATATACGTATATATTTTTTTTTTCAATCGTTTTTGCCATCACATAATACCTAAAGACATTGTAGTGGTATATTGTTTCATCTGCATCTTCACTTTTCTCTTAGCCAATAATGTATACTTTACATAACCAACTCTTCTTCGATGACGATAGTGGCGGTGTTGGTGGTTGTGGTGGTGGCGTCATGCCGTTTCTGCGGCTTTTGTTGGCATGCAGATATAATCTTCATTTCGCTTGCCAACTTGGCGTGTATCTTGGCGTTTTTTTCTTCTGTTTTCAAAATGTCGTTTAAAAAAAATAAAAATTATTGTATTACTCCTTTCTCTCCTTCTATCTCTTCCTCTCTCATTTAAACACGCTTCATTTTTATGCCATTTTTTCACATATCGAAATGGATACAAACCCATTTTTTCCACTTGGCTGCATACATTTACCCGCTTCGTGTGTATGTACACGTATATATAATATATATGTTCAACAACTCTTTCTCTATCCAAGTTATTGTAATTTCCCCATTTTGTTGTTCGTATTAAAGATTGCATTGTGATTTCAAGTAGCACATTTTATTCGTTCGTTACATGCATTTTAAATATGTTTGTTTTTGGCATTTTACGAGTATGTATTTTTGTATGTATGTATGTATGTATGTATGCATGTATGTATGTATGTGTCTTTTTCTTTCCTACTGTATGTACGTGTACTGTACTTTGTTGGTATGGCAGAAGAAAGAGTACTTAATCAAGTGGCTGTAAACTTTCACTTCTTTCTCAACCAGTTTGCAGTTTACGAGTACAAATGAAGCCACATACATTACATATGTGCCACACTCATACTTGCGTGTGTGTGTGTGTGTGTTCATTATAATTTTTCATATCGTAAATTTCCGTTGAAGTTGTGAATTTATGTATGTTTTTTTTTTGCGCTCCACATTGTGTTGGCGTTAAAGAAAAAAAACTCGTTGTTTTTATTGTATGCATAACCGTTGTTGCTACCTTAGTCTGCTTGTGACACAATTGAAAATGTTTTCGAAACGTTTCTTCTTTTTTTTCAATATCATTCCAACGCTTTATATTTGTGAACTTTTATGGGCAACAAACTCATATATTGTACATACATATACCACAGGTATACATGCATATATCACAGGTAGCAATGTCGCCTGTGCAGCGCAAATGTTGTCATCAACAGCGCTGACCAGTTGGTCATACTTTAATTCGGCAATAGTGACAGCATGACAATGTTGCCATTGTCACGTCATCATTGGTGTCATTTATGTTTATATTTATTTTTTATTTATAATTTTTTTAAGAAACCAGTTTGAAGTTTATTTGTGGCGTAGCGTGCCCCTTGTTTCTTTTGAACAATTAATATGGCAACTTTTTTGCTTAAGCCTACATCGTCGTTGTCCAAAAAATGAGTTATGACTTAATAACTTGTTGTTAATTTAAGTGCGAAAATAACGGCATTTTTCGGGCGATTATAGATAATTTGAGTGGAAGAAGGTAGAAGAAGTTTGTTTCAAAAATAATTTATGGCTTATCTGCTTAAAGTGGCAGAGTCACCGCAGTAAATTGGCTTACGCATTCAAAAGACAAAAAAAAACTCATATTTATATACCATATAGGGCAGCGATAACGGTCTTACTTTCCTACATCATGAAACCGATAGAGGTCGCACTATGTAAGCAGGCGTTCAAAATTCTCAGAACAGGACAAAAATATAGAATTGCTAGTTCCTCTCAGGATGATGAAACATGAACCAGAAACACTCTTGTATCGTCAAGGTTCTTTTGTTTAAAATCTCTTCTCTATCATCATTTGCTTGCATTTTTTCGTTTTATTTCATTTATTTTATTTTTTTAAATTTTATTTCACCCTACCTTTTGGAAGTAAATACAATTTTTTGTGTGATCTATCTTAATTAGTACTAAGTTTTCCAATAGTAGGTGCAATTTTGATAATCTAAGTAACCTTCCCCTTAAAAGATCGATGGTTTTGTTGCATGTATGGCACGTAGGGCCGTCTTGTTGAAAGTCAATGTTGTCCAGATTAATACCACACCGTTTCGGCCATAAGAAAATCATTAATCATCTCTCGAAAGCGTAATACATTCTTTTTCGCAAAAGAAAGAGCAAGGTCCAGTAATCCTGCCAGATCCTAAGCTATACCCAACAGTTACGTCGTAGAAGATGGAGAGGCTTTTCAATAATAAATCTATGGGTTTCCGAGCTGCAGATAACAAAGTTTTGCTTATTGACGTAGCCATCGAGGTGGAAATGAGCGTAATCAGTCAGCATGATTTTTCGATAAAATGTTTGTAGTAAATTTTAATCATCTCAATGCGTTTTGGCATAGTTTTAACTTGTCTAATATTAAAAAATATTAGCTTCAAAGCAACACCTCTTATTGGAAAATCCTTTACATACTTTTTAAAACTACATTCTAGCATTAAAATGCTTTTAATATGAAATTTACTTAATTCTAGTTCTGTTTCTCACTTTAGGTTACCTATGGGAATAACGCTTTTTGTTGTGCTACAATATTTTCTATAGTAAATCACAATTTCAACCACCTTTGGGAATATTTTAATATATTTCTGAAATTATCCACTTAGATATTGTGCGAAGTTATACTTTTTCTTTTTATTTCTTTTATTTTTATTCCGGTAGCTTGCGGCGTGGGTCTGAAAAAAATATATATTAATAAAAAAAATATGCAATTAAATCAATTAAAAAGCAATTAAGTTTTATCTTACCAATTGGGAACTGTATTTTGAACAGTTTAATTGTTAGTTAAACACCCATAGCTGACATATTTTGAAGGAATTTTTTTTTATTTTTATTTAATTTATTTAATTTTTAATTTATTTAGTAAAAAACAACAGACATACTGTTGTTTCCACTGATCATTTGGGATTAATTTGAAATTTTATTTCCTTTGCATGGGTATCTTTTCTTTTCATTTCTTTAATTTTTAACTCCAACAGCTATCCCCAGGTAAACTGAAAAGAGAACAAAATAAATAATTTAATTATATAAATTAAAAAAGTTATGCTTTTTTAAATATTCATAATACATGGCACGTTGCCATCTAAACACTTTTTACAAACAATTAAGAAGTAATAAAGTTTTTTACTTACCTTTGGGATCTGCAAATTAAAGGCAACAGAAATCACCGAGAGCTGACTTTTCAATAGGAATTTTTTCTTTTTATTTCACATATTTTATGCTTATAACTCATCTAAGTAAAGAAAATATTTATATAAAATTAGCAAGAGTTTAAAAATGATTACTTTATAACAAAATAAGCAATAAACCCTGATAAAAAATATCAATTAAATTCAAATAAACATATATTATTAATTTTAAATTTATATTTATGAAACCGTGTGTAACGTTTCATTTCATTCGCCCGTGATACCGCTTTTATTTCTTTGCTATTTCCCCACTTTTTATTACCAATTATATCTATTTCTCCTTATATGCGCATTTTTTGCAGTTTTTTACTACTTTTATTATTATTTTTAGTTTATTTTTCGCAACATCATTTTCAATATCCGTTCTTACTTACTCATCGCTTGGCCGGTGAGTGAAGCATGTGAAATGTGTATCTATGTATGTTTCTCTTAGCCTGTGGCATCATCATTTGCCCGCCAATTCTCTGCCGGCTAATCATTTAATGTTTTCCTTCCTTCCTTCCTTCCTTCCCCTTGTTGCCAAGCGTTTCCCCGCAGTCTCAAGTCGTTTTCGTTCATTCACGATGTGTGCAATAATTCCTTTTTGAGTTAATGACTTTTTCAATTATTTTCTTTTTATTTTTATTTCACAGCAAATTAGTTTCTGCTTCTGCATTCCTACCATTGGTAAATGTTTTTAAAGCATTTAAAATACTTGTGGCATTCATATGTTGAGTATCAATATATTTCTGTTTCAATCTTTTTGGAATTCCTCACATGCTGAATGTGATGTGTTCAATGTGGCTTTATGCCATGGATTAATGTGGAGCGTGAAATCCATGTGTGTGCTTACTTCACATGTAGAGAAGAGTGCGGTAGATTTTTCTCTTAACTGATTCTGCAATTGTAATATTTTTTTGCTACTCTTTTTTTGGGCGCTGTTTCCATGCTCTGTTGCATTTTAAAGATATTTTTAAAGTTGCTTATGACAGCTCAAGGTAAAACTTTCTGACGCACTTAAGCTGCTAATTGTTTAGCTTCTGAAATACATACATTTTAGTCTAATTATGTATGAAAGTTTCAATCCTCCCAAGATTTCAAAATTTCGTTGGAACCTTTAGATGAACCTATGTTGTATAATTCAACCTAGAATGCTTCGGGTGTGCTCTACTTAACTTAAACCATTGTAAATTGCAAATTCAAGGGAGAAACTCTCTCTCTCTCTCTACCTCTCTTTCCCTACTTAATCGTCAAATTTCTTTACTCGTCTAGTTTCAATAAGGTTCTGTTCTGAAATCATACTTTTGAGGGGAGACTTTAAATATAAATGATCACTTTTTCTCAAATATTTTGCCTCTTTGTGTAACTTTTTCACTTTTACTTGCTGGGAAAATATATTTTTTGACCACTCCGTGATTTTATTCCAACTTTAGAGCTTAGTCTTTATTATATTTAGACTGCCATTTGCGTCTTAAAACGTATTAAATATTATATTTCATTTTACTATTCCTTTTCACTTACCAAATTTATTAATTTCTCGTTTTCTTTTTTTACTTTTCAGGTAAGTTAAATACCGATGAACATCAAGGTTTCTACGATTTTGGTGAGAAAATCTCTATTTATTGAAAATTTATGAATTTTCTTTACAAATTTAAAGTCAAATCAAAGCAGGTTTGAGATAAGCCTCAAAGAAACCTAGCTAAAAGTAATTTTTGAGGCATGTTTAAATTTGAACCATGTTTTGTTAGCGTAAAGACTTGTTTCTAGTAGTATTATTTCCTAATGCCGGAAAGGTTTCTCACAGTAAAGTTTAAAAGATTTTAGACCTATAGACCTAGACATAGACATAAGAAAGGGTCTTAGACATTTTTTAACTCACAAGTGTCGTTGGTTCGACAAACTGAGTTCATTCATTGAGCAGCTCCTAAAAAAAATTGAAGGTCTACACTAGAAGACTTATGTGCGAACACACTATTAATGTAGAGCAGGGACTGTCAAAAGTTTATGTAAGATCTGTTGAAATGAAGTGCAGGAGGAAACGATCTACCACATATTAAGCGATCATTCTGTGTCATTTCCTCTTCAAAATTGTCTATGACCTAAGCAATTTCCTCGTATAACTTGCTTGCTCAAAGTCCAATCTTATCTTACTTATAAAAAAAGCTACACATGTTATGATTGCGGAAAGGATAGCATACAATTTTTCAATCTAATCTTTTTGTTTTTTTTATGTCTACAGGAAATTGATTAACAGGCTTTTAAGTACTTATTTATACGCAATTTACTTTTGTTTACAATCAAAACAATAACAAATTGTTTATGGCATATTAATGCTTGTTAGGGGTGAGCTCATATATAAATCAAAAAGCAAAAAAAAATGCTTGCTCATAGAACACATAAGCTGCCATGTATCCCAAAAATGGATATAAAAGAAAATAAGCACAAAAAAATAATAATATAACGAAATAAACAAAAAGCTAATGGAATTAAAATAACTGTCTAACGTCATTAATTAGAAAACGAAAAATGATATTATCAAAACAAACAAATTAAGTAATTATTTGGAATAATGCAAAAAACATAATAATAATAATAATAATAAGAGGGGAAAAAAACATTAAGCAAAAATACATTAAAGAAAAAGTAAAAAAAAACAAGAAATAAAAAATAAAATAAAAAAAAATGAAAAAGAAAATAAAAAAAAAAATAAAATAAAAAAAATAAAATAAAAAAAATAAAATAAATAAAATAAAAAAATAAAAAAAATAATATAAAAAAAATAAAAAAAAACAAAAATAAAATAAAAAAAAATAAAATAAAATAAAAAAATAAAATAAAAAAAATAAAATAAAAAAAAATAAAATAAAAAAAATAAAATAAAAAAAAATAAAATAAAAAAAATAAAATAAAAAAAAATAAAATAAAAAAAAATAAAATAAAAAAAAAATAAAATAAAAAAAATAAAATAAAAAAAAAAATAAAAAATAAAATAAAAAAAAAATAAAAATAAAAATTAGGGAAAAATAAAAATATTAAGGATAAAAATAAAGAAAAAACAAAGATATGAAATAAAAAAATACTAATGAAAAAATTGAAAAAAAAATAGTCAAAAAATTTTAAAGAAAAAATTAAAATAACTAAAATATGTTGACATAATTAAATGAAAAAAATGTGAAAGAAAACAAATTATGAAAAATAAATAAAAAATATTAAAGAATGGAAAAAGATATGAAAATTAATTAGTAAAAAAATAACAAAAAAAAAAGAAACAAAAAAAAAAAGAAAAAAATATCAATAAAATAGAAACCAAATAAGAGCATTAAAAAAATAAAGCGTTAAAAATTGTTTACGCTCTTCACAAATTGTGATTCAAAAAACTCATAATTCAAAATGAGTAAAACAAAAATAATAAAAATGAACAATAAAAAGCGCGCAGCTGCGCAGGCGTTTCATTCAACTCGAGATAGTAGTAGACGCTTACTAACCGGTAACCACTTATGTATAAGCTCATGGTTGTTTAGAAAAAATGCAATAAAACGAAATTGACTAAATCAGTAAAGAAAACAATAAACAAAAAAGCAAAAAGTAAAAAACAAAGAAACGAATAACATTTAAAGAAATTTGTTGGTTATGTCGTAGGCGCCAGGTACGAGCTGGTACAATGTTGTCGTGTTATTTTTCGAAAATCTCAATCATAACGAATTAATGAAGATGAGACAATGCGACGATGCGACTAGCGCGCAACGTGTTTTGAAACGAGCGTCGAAAGAAAGAAAGAGCTGAATATTAGTTGAGGCGCTGTTAAATGAATTTTGGTCGTAATCAGCGACGACGTCAGCGAAGAAAGTGACATTTTGGTGATGTTTGACAGCTGCTTGTTTTTGTTTTGTAACTACATATTTGGCATTATGAATAATTACAATACAAGGCGATAGACGACAATAACAAATGATGCCAATCAAACTTATTGACTCATCGACTCATTCGGTTGACTCATGTGACTCATGCGATTGTGCTTGGGTGTGTGTGTGTGTGTGTTGACCGAAGGCGAAAGTTAATAAAAATCTTATTATGGTAACATCATTTACTATGTATGTTTATGCATATTTTCAATGCATTAAAGTCACAAAAGACACATTGCTATTTAATTAGTATTTGAAAATCAGATGAATTGGCTAAAATTAGAAAACACCCACACATTATTGTTTTGCTTAGAACTGCCAGCCAAAGTGCTCCTTGATACCGTTGTTTATCAATGAAGATCATTCAAGGAAAATTACCAAACAACAATGTTTTATTATTCGACGATTGCACATATTATAAAAGAAAAACAAATAAAATTTAAACATTGTGTAACTATATATATCCATTTGTACATATGTATGGTCGAATATTTATAATGTGCGCTATATGTTATTATTAGATGGAAATTTTCGAAATTTCTTCAATGGTTATACGCCAGAAAGTGCCTACGTGATTTAGGACTTTTATTTCAACCTAAGAACTAGTAATAAAATATAAAAATTTTATTATTAAAAAAAAAAAATCCAAAAAATAGGCGATGAAATAATTTAAAAAACTATTAATAAAAACATAAAATATATGAAATATACTTGACAGCAAAATTTCAATACATTTTTTATAATAACAAAATTCTTAAACAAAAAAATAAGTACAAAAATATTAATAATTTATGTTATTAAATTTGAGTTTGATTGTAATTTTTTTATTAAAAATAATTTCAAATTTTTTATAGTTTTTATTTATTTCAAATTGTTTTATTTTAATTAATTTGATTCAGTTTTATTTTATTTTATTTTAGTTTATTTAATTTAATTTAATTTAATTTTATTCTATTTTATTTTATTTTTCTTTATTGTACTCCTTTTTGGTTTTATTTTATTTTATTGTATATTATTTTATTGTATTTTATTTTATTGTATTTTTATTTTATTTTATTTTATTGATTGTAATTTTTTTATTAAAAATAATTTCAAATTTTTTATAGTTTTTATTTATTTCAAATTGTTTTATTTTAATTAATTTGATTCAGTTTTATTTTATTTTATTTTAGTTTATTTAATTTAATTTAATTTTATTTTATTCTATTTTATTTTATTTTTCTTTATTGTACTCCTTTTTGGTTTTATTTTATTTTATTGTATATTATTTTATTGTATTTTATTTTATTTTATTTTATTTTATTGTTTTTTATTTTCTTTTCTTTTATTTTAATTTATTTTATTTTATTGTATTTTATTTTCTTTTATTTTATTTTATTTTATTTTATTGTATTTTATTTTATTTTATTTTATTTATTTTATTTTATTTTATTTTATTTTATTTTATTTTATTTTATTTTATTTTATTTTATTTTATTTTATTTTATTTTATTTTATTTTATTTTATTTTATTTTATTTTATTTTATTTTATTTTATTTTATTTTATTTTATTTTATTTTATTTTATTTTTATTTTTATTTTTATTCTTTTTTTATTTCTTTATTGCACTCCTTTTTGGGTTTATTTTATTATATTTGATTTCATTTTATTTTATTTCATTTTATATTATTGTAGTTTGTTTTATTTTATTTAATTTACTTTAATTTAATTTTATTTTATTTGATTTTATTTTATTGTACCGTATTTTATTTTATATTATTTATTTTATTTTATTTTATTGTATTTTATTTTTTATTTTATACATGAATAAAAAAAACCCCATAGCTCCTCCAAACAGGAACCAAATTTTCACACATTTTACGCATTCATGCAACGTTGCCGCTGAAGAGGGTCAATCATATGAATTAACGATAAAGTGCATGTGAAATTCGAAATCGAGTCCCAAAACGAAATTTACAAAAAATAAAAATAAAACAACAAAATTAACCACAAGCAATTCACTTCGGTTTCGCCTTTGAATGATTTGCTGTGGTCGACCAAATTTCGAAGGCGGCCAAAAGTATGTACGAATATGTAAAAAACAATAAAATCATGACTGATTTATTAGCGAAAATGATCAAAACTGAGTACAAATTCACAGAACCACCGCAATATGATGTATGCCAAAATTTCACTTAAATGAAAAAAAGCAAGAAAAATGACAAAAATCATATAAATAAGCAATTTTCGTTCGAATGAAGTGTTTCGAGAAATTAAAAACGGGAAATAAATTTTTTTATTTATACGCACAACATTTTAATAAAAATTTGTATGCGTTTAGTGATTTTATTTATCGTTTCATATAAATACAAATATGCTTTTTGATGAGTAATTTGACGCGCATGGAAATCTTGTCGAAATGCGGAAATAAATAAAAGCCAAAATTAAATTTTTATTTCATTTTATTTTTTTGGCAATAAAAGTATAAATAAAATTGTATTATTAATTCATTTGTTTGCGTCAAAATGCGGTGACTTTTTTCATTTTAAATATATTTACAAAAAATAAAAAATAATTTTATATTGTAAAAAATTTTTTGTTAATTTAATTATTGTTGTTGGAGCTTTCAAAATTATGATATAACAATTTCATTAGCTTTTTATACAATAATAACAATTTTATTAAACTATTCAAAACTTTAACGTGGAGCTTTTGAGTATTCTTTTTAATAAATATTAAGCTTTAATTTTAAGCTTTAGGGCTTTCTATAGCATGAGATTAAATTCTTTCTTAAAGAAAATTTATTATATAATTTCAAATTGCTTAAAATTTCATGCCGAACATACACAATTTTTTATAGTGAAAGGTAAAGCTTTCATTTTAAGTTTTTTATAGCGTAAGGGTAAGATCAATGCGAATACTACAATAGGAGAAAAACGTCCACTTCTCTATAGGAAATTCCAATCAGGAAAGTTTAATTTTTCTATTCATACTTAAAATAAACATCGTGAGCTTTGAATAAATTATTTTTATTGTTATATAATTTTAGTTTGATGACCATAAATAATGTATTTTACAAAAAATTGTTCAAAGCTTTCAAGTTGTGCTTTCGCAATTTTGTATATTATAATATAAAATCAATCTTTCAGTGAAACTAAAAAAAATTTATATAATTTTAAATAACATATGTAAATGTAGAAAAATACTTTTAAAAAATCTCTACCATGAGCTTTCACTCCGAACTTTCATTTGCGCAAAACTCATAAAATATAAGTTGTAACTGTAAAATGCTAACAAAGTTATATTCTAATCTGAATTAAATTGAACTTTAAACTTTACATTCTCTTTTTTCATATAAACTATGTCATGCACTACAGAGTTGCTTGAATAAATTATTATTTTTTTTTTTTTTTTGTAATTTATTTGTGTATTTCTTGCTACGCTCTAAAAATTATTGCGAAAGAAAGTAACATAAATAGAATGTGAGCTATATAACTGGCTAACCTATAAAGTGAAGTTGTAATAAAAAAAGTAACTGACCAAATGACCGTCACTCTGGAACTACAAATGTACATACACATTTACATACGAACAGAAGCACTTATATATTATTTGCCTATAAAATGTTAATTATGCGAGTAATTTCATTTGGACTTTTGTTTTATTACAAGTGACTCTTTAACATTGCAGTGAAATTTTACTTTATGACGGTAACAACAGTAAAGAAATAAATACATACATATCTACATAAATATACATTTATGTACGTATATGCAGAGAAAAATGCAATACAATAAATAGACAAGAAATGAAAAAATTATCGCAAATAATGTGTGAAGAGAAGCACAAAAAGAAAAGTAAAAAAAGGAACAACAAATGTATAATAATAAAATATTAAAAATAAAAAAAAAAAATAAATAAAAAAAGGAATAACAAATGTAATAAAATATTAAAAATAAAAAAAATAAAAAAATTAAATGAAAAGAAAACAAAAAAAAAATAAATGAACAAAATTAAAAAAAATAAAAACAAAATAAATGAAATTAAAAAAAAAATAAAAATTAAAAAGGAAAGGAAGGAAAAAAATTAAATGAAAAACAATTAAATGAAAATAAATAAAAAAATATAGAAATAAACAAAAAAATAAATAAAAAAAAATAAAAAAAAAAATAAAAAAAATAAAAAAATAAATAAAAAAAAAATAAATAAAAAAAATAAAAAAAATGAAAAAAAAATTAAATGAAAAAAATAAAAAAAATTAAATGAAAAAAAAATAAAAAAAATGAAGGAAAAAAAAAAAATAAAAACAAAATAAATGAAATTAAAAAAATAAATAAATGAAAAACAATTAAATGAAAAAAATAAGTGAAAATAAAATTAAATGCAAAAAAAATTAAATGAAAAAAATAATAATATTAAAGAAAATGAAGAAAATATTAAAAGTATTAAAAATAATAATAAATCAAAACTGAAAAAATATTGGTTTGAAAATGTGCTTACCAAGAGATGGCCTCATTTCGTCGTATTTTCTGTGTAACTGTATGCTGCACTTCACGGTTAGTCATAACACAATAGCAATAACAAAAATCGATTTACAACTTTATTGCATTTATAGTCATTTGATTTTTCTTATTATTTTGTTGCTTTAATTATAAATTTTTTCTGCATTTCGGTCGGCTTTCAAGCAATTATGAAGTATATTATTTAAACAACAGTTATTTAATCATACTTTAAACGCCTGCAAGCAATTACTTTGCAGAGTGAAATATAAATGCATACGTGTGTGCATGTGTGTGTACGAATATGCACATATTTTTACGCTAATAGAAAAAACTTCATTTTTGAAATTGTTTTCCTTCTCCCATATGCTTGGTTAAACAATTTTTCCTGCACTTTTCAAACCGTTAAATAAGCAATTTTTCAGCAAAGCAATGTGCATAAATTATTTGTGGAATTTTGTGCTTTTTTTATATGCTTATTTTTAATTAATTTTTATTTTTTTTTAAATTTATTTTCTGCTTTTGTATTGTTTTGCACATTTGCCATTTCTTTTCTTAATTTTGCGCAATGCAATTGAGTTTCAATGATTATATACATACATGAATGAATATACATACATATATATATAAATGTAGTATATCTGAGTTGAGAGTTAATATCTACATTACTTGTGTCTGAATATCTGAACTTTTATATGTGATTGTATACTATTGTACATAGTATGTCAGCATCGTACATTCTTGTAAGAGAAAGTTGGCTTTTGTCCATGTGCCTTTTGGAATACAGTTATGCATTGTGTTTTTTCAATAATTTTTTTTTTTGGCAAAAAAATATTTGTTTTGGTTTCTTTAAATATTAAATTTTTTATATTTTTCTTTAATTTTAATATTACTTTATTATTATTTTTGAATTAAAAAATTTTTAATAAATATTTTCTTTAATATTCTTATATATTTTTAACTTATTTTTAATTTTTTAATTTATTATTTTTTTTTTTTAATTTTTACTATTTTAATTTTACATTTTTTTGTCTGTTTTTGTTATTTTAATTTCCGTTATTTTTATTTTACTTGCTTACATTGCGGGTGGCAAGCTAGTTAATTCATGTGAATTTTTGTGGGAAAGTTAAAGCACAATGTCGCGGAAAAGTATGCCGATTTTGTGGGAACGAGTTGTTGGAGCTACGAAAAATGTATACACAGCTACTTACATACATATGTACGCTTGTTAGTGATGTAATATGGTTGAAACTTTCCCCCGTTTATATGTGCGAGCGTGTGTATACCATATATGTACTTTATGTATTTTGTATTATTTTTAATAAAATAATTTAATATTTTCATCACAAGTAATTTTATATGAAATATATGAAAATAATAAATAAATATAATTTGGAATTAGAAAATAAATTAAAATTTATATCTCAAATAAAAAAAAAATATTTTTCTAAAAAAACTTATATTTTCAGTAAAAAAAAATTAGTAACAAAATTAAATTCCCATTATAATTAATTTATTAAAAATTTAAAAAATTTTGTCAAAAAATGATTAAAACGTTACAATTTTTATTAAAATTATTATTACCATTATTGTACTTAAAAATATTATAAATTAATTTTAGTAATTTTTTTAAGTAAAAATTTGGATTTTTTCAGTGTTTGATTCACAATTTTTTTTTTTAAATATGCTGTAAATTGTGTTAATTGAAATTAATAATTCATTTTTATTTAATGATCAAAAATTCAAAATTTTATCTGAAAAAAAACATTTTTTAAAAAATCATTTAAAATTAAAAATTTTTGTCTAAAAGATTATTAAATAAATTATAGTTTTATTTAAAAAAAAAAATTAAAAAAATATTTTTTAAATAATAATTAAATGATTTGTTACTTAATTTCGGTTTGGTCATTTATTTATTTTAATATTCTTAATAATTTTATTTAAACTTCTCATTTATAATTTATTTTTAATTTGTAGGTAAGATTAAATTAAAATCATAATTAATATTATATATTTTATTTTTAGTACGATGTTTTTATCTTATATATCGACACTATATATTATATATATACACATTTATCATTACGTTTTATGCAATAAGCATTTACGTATAATCCCATTTTTGTTTAATCTTGTTATTAATTTTTAATTATATTTTTAATTTTAATTTTTATATTTTTTTTATTTTATTTAATTTTTTTATTTTATTTGTTTATTTTTTTTTTTGACTTTAAATATATAATAAATTTAATTGTTTGGTCACAACTTTCTTGCATTACAAAACATTTTTTCCCCCTTTTAATTAATATGAGCAGTTGTGCATGTATTTTACAACACAACCATTAAAGTTGTTTTTGTTGTTTTCATATTACGTTGTTTTACAAGCGTCAGTGAATTTATGATAAATTATATATTTATGAAATTAAAAATTTATACTTAAACCGATTTAATGAATTTTGTTTTACTTATTTTTATTGTTTTTTTTTTTTTGTTTTTATTCGGTGGAATTAAGCAACTGCTTTAATAATTGCAAGCCTTTATCACGGTGCAGTGAACTCACTTTATCTTTTTTGCGACGGCTGTTCACTGTCAAGTGCATATCAGTTTGAGAAATAATAATTTTGTTCTTGTCTTTCACTCATGTTTGTTCTTATTGTTGCTATACGCTGGCTGCTTTTTATCGTACTTACAATTAAATGTATATACCATGTGTGTATGTATGTGTGGAGTGTAATTTATATGCAAATTTGATAACGTAAGATTTTATTTATTTAAATTATTACTATCCATGTTGTTATTTTTTGTTTGTTTTTTTTTTTTACTTTTTCTTACTAGGGTTTAAGGTTAAATTATAATTAATTTCAATGTTAGCTTGTTTAAAAATATTACAATTTTTTCAAACATATTTTTGAGGTTTTTACTTTTTTTAATTTTAAAGCAATTCAATTTTAGCTGCTTTCAAAATCTTAGCATATTAAGAAATTTAAAATATTAGTTACTATTTTGTTCAGTTATATATGTACATATATGTAAATAGAAACTTTTATATGACCTTAAACACTCTCGCAAGCAACTCACTACAAATTACCCTAATCACTTTGCATTTATGTCAGCTGCCTATAACCAACACAAGTACATATAAATACACATTCAATATACATGTATATACTAAGCATATCATGACTCTGCCACACAACGCCTGATTAGTTTTGACATTTGGCATAATTTTCATCAAAATTTACGAGGCAAACAAACTACAAACAATAAATGAATGAATTTTTTTTTTGCATTAAAAACAAATTTATTTAGTTTGAAAATAGTTGAAAAAAAAAATGAAATAAATAAATAAATAGTATATGAAGAGTATAGTAATAATAGAAAATAATAATACGAAAAATGTCATTTATATGTATGTATGGTATACTCACCGGTTGTAGCGCATGGGGTTTCTACGATATACTCAGCTTAGTTGAAATTATGTTGCTCATACGCCGCGGTGCGCTGCAGCCATGCAGTTTGGCTGTTGACGCTAATAGCTTCATTAATAATGACAGCTTACATATATGCAGCACATATTTTACATAGTTTTGTGTATATAAATTTTTTCATTAAAAAAAAAATCCAAACAAATTATACACATTTGTTTTTGTGTTCAGTTGATTGTCACAGCTTCCTTGCCGTTCTGCATGAATGCTGCTTTTGTCTTCTGATATTTATATATATTATACATATATGTACATATCTTCTATTTGTTTGCTTGTTTTCATTATTGTTTTCTTTTTTCTTTCTGTTTTCTTGTTTGTTTTTTTTTTCACCTAAAATTGCTACAGACATTTGGATGTGTTGACGTTGATGCTTCGCTTTGAAATTGAAACTGAAAATGGAAAGTGAAATGTGAAAAAGTGTTGAAAAAATATTTATGTTTTCAAAAATTGGGTTATTTTAAAAATACTTCACTATGTTTATTAATGTGTTTGGTTTATGAACTGAATATATGTATAAATATAATGCATATGACTTTGCCCCTTTTTTCACAAGAACTTATATACAAACGTTTACACTATTTGTCATTTATTTAAGTATATTTATTTGTTTACCTCCTCGCATAATCTATTTCAATTTACGTACGCGCATATTTTGCTGTTATGAGTAGCAAAAAAGATATTTATAAATATTTATGTTATTTATGAACAATACGCTATTGTTTAATTTAGTAATTATTTTGGCAAGGCTCACATGGGTAATTGCGTGTGTAGCAAGGCGGCTGGCGTCACGTGAATGCCTTGCAGGTCTTGTTTGTACGTTTTGTATGCATTAAGGAAAGTATTTATTTTGGAATATATTTAGAAACAATTGAATAAGCTAAATTCTTTAACATATACACGTATAAAAAAATGTATAACCTAAAATATAAAGAAATGAAAAAAAAAAATTTAAAATAAATCAAAACAAAACAAAAGAAAATAAAATAAAATAAAGCAAAACAAAATAAAGCAAAACAAACCAAATCAAAATAAAACAAAATAAAATAAAATAAAACAAAATAAAATAAAAAAATAAAATGAAACAAAATAAAAAAAATAAAATAAAACAAAATAAAATAAAATAAAATAAAATAAAATAAAATAAAATAAAATAAAGTAAAATAAAATAAAATGAAATAAAATAAAATAAAACAAAATAAAATAAAATAAAGTAAATTAATATAAAATAAACTAAGTTAAAATGAAATAAATAAAATAAAATAAAGTAAATTAAAGCAAAATAAAATAAAATAAAGTAAATTAAAGCAAAATAAAATAAAATAATTTACAATTAAATTAAATTAAATTATATTAAATTGAATTAAATTAAATTAAATTAAATTAAATTAAATTAAATTAAATTAAATTGTATTAAATTAAATTAAATTAAATTATATTAAATAAAGTAAAACAAAATAAAATAAAATGAAACAAAATGAAACAAAATAAAATGAAATAAAATAAAATAAAATAAAATATAATAAAATAAAATAAAATAAAATAAAATAAAATAAAATAAAATAAAGTAAAATAAAATAAAATAAAATAAAATAAAATAAAATAAAATAAAATAAAATAAAATAAAATAAAATAAAATAAAATAAAAAATAAAATAAAATGAATAAAATAAAATAAAATAAAATAAAATAAAATAAAATAAAATAAAATAAAATAAAATAAAATAAAATAAAATAAAATAAAATAAAATAAAATAAAATAAATTAAAATAAAATAAAATAAAATAAAATAAAATAAAATAAAATAAAATAAAATAAAATAAAATAAAATAAAATAAAATAAAATAAAATAAAATAAAATAAAATAAAATAAAATAAAATAAAATAAAATAAAATAAAATAAAATAAAATAAAATAAAATAAAATAAAATAAAATAAAATAAAATAAAATAAATAAAATAAAATAAAATAAAATAAAATAAAATAAAATAAAATAAAATAAAATAAAATAAAATAAAATAAAATAAAATAAAATAAAATAAAATAAAATAAAATAAAATAAAATAAAACAAAATAAAATAAAATAAAATAAAATAAAATAAAATAAAATAAAATAAAATAAAATAAAATAAAATAAAATAAAATAAAATAAAATAAAATAAAATAAAATAAAATAAAATAAAATAAAATAAAATAAAATAAAATAAAATAAAATAAAATAAAATAAAATAAAATAAAATAAAATAAAATAAAATAAAATAAAATAAAATAAAATAAAATAAAATAAAATAAAATAAAATAAAATAAAATAAAATAAAATAAAATAAAATAAAATAAAATAAAATAAAATAAAATAAAATAAAATAAAATAAAATAAAATAAAATAAAATAAAATAAAATAAAATAAAATAAAATAAAATAAAATAAAATAAAATAAAATAAAATAAAATAAAATACAATAAAATAAAATAAAATAAAATAAAATAAAATAAAATAAAATAAAATAAAATAAAATAAAATTAAAATAAAATAAATTGAAACAAAATGAAACAAAATAAAATGAAAAGCAAAATAAAATGAAATAAAACAAAATAAAATAAAATAAAATAAAATTAAACAAAATAAAATGAAACAAAATAAAATGAAACAAAATAAAACGAAATAAAATAAAGTAAAGTCAAATAAAATAAAATAATGTAATTTAAAATAAAGTAAAAAAAAAAAATAAAATAATAAAAATTAAAATAAAGATATTTTATAATAAATGAAAAAAAAGCAAAATAAAATTTAATAAAACAAAAAAAAAAAAACAAAATAAATTAAAATAAAACAAAACAAAATTAATTAAAAATACATGAAATAAAATTAAATAAAAAATAAAATAAGGTTAGATTAAAAAATAATTAAATATAATATCTTAAGAAAAATGAATGAACTAAATTGAAAGAAAATATGAAAAAATATATTAATATAGAAATAATAAAATAAATAACATTATTTAAAATAAAACTAGATCAAATAGAAGAAGATATTACAATATTTAATACAAAATAAAATAAAATAAGACGTAATAAAATTTAAAAAAATTAAATGAAATTAATTAAATAAAATATAAAAAAAAATATTTGAATCAATTTAAAATTTCAATACGAAATTAAATTAAACTAATAAATAAATAAAAAATATAAATACTCTGATGGCATACATAAAACTTAAAAAATTAAGTAAACTTAAACGATCTAAAAAAATATTAAATCAAAAATTAAATGAATAAAAAGAATAAATAAGTAAGATTAAATGAAAAAATATACACATATTAAATAAATAAAATAAGTTTAACAATTAACAAAACTTGGGTGAACTAAAACGAGAACTATTAAGTGAACTAAAATGAAATGAAATAAAAAAATAAAATAGAAATTGAACAAAATAACGTACGTGAGTCCTGCCAAAAATTTTACTCGTTATTTTTGGGTTCCATAAGGTTATATATTGCACGTCACTTTTACTGGACTTGTTATTCCATTTAATAGTGTATTTGTTTATTTTTTTAATTTTAAACAGGCTATTGCCACAATTTCTTTAAATGTGTAAACAATACTTAAAAGAAAATGTGTTTTTATCGGTAGGCATATTTGGGCGTCCTTGGGACGTATACAACTGACATATTTTTTTTTGTTTTACGTTAAGTTAATTTTTTTATTTTAATATGTACAAAACATGTCTCTTAACATATACTATATTAAATATAAAAAATTTCATGGTTGCGCCATAAATTATAACCCTTCACACAATTAACTTTTCCTATAAACTTAAAAATATTCAGTTAATTAATTATTTTCAATTTGTCTATTACAAGAGAAATAAACTACAACCGCTTCCAGTATCCACCTTCAGTTCTTGCATATGTTTGCTGTCTCACATAAATCAAGTCAACTTGTGCAGTGATAATTAAATTTCTATAAATTACGATCTCATATTGTTTGCATATTTCTCATTACGTAGTGTCCGCACAGTAAACATGTGATAATTGAAAATTTCCAATGCAAATAATTTCACCTCGTTCATATTAAATATGCGCGCGTGTGTGTGTTTGCTTAGTTTTAATAGCAAATAAATGTCAAGATTTGCATTAACAAGCTTACTTCAAGTAATGTTGAAACCTAGTAATGAATATTTATTATGTTAGCGCTGCAAATGTCGGGACTTGGTAGTGAACATATGTGAAGGGTGCTATTGTTATGTGCTGAAAGTTTTTTTCATCAAAGGCAACAATATTTTAGATTAATTATTTTACATTTTTTAATATAACTAAAGCGGGAAATTCTTATTTGATTATGCCTTTGATCAGGTATTTCGTAAAATATTTTTTACATATCATGAATATTTATAATATTTTTAAAATAAAATGAATTAATATTAAATGAAATAAACTAAAATAAAAAAAATGAAATAAAAGGAAAGAAATTTAAATAAAATAACAAAAAATTATATAAGCTAAAATAACTTATATAAACTAAAATAAAATAATAAAATAAAAAAATAAAATAAAATAAAAAAATAAAATAAAATACAAAAAATAAAATAAAATAAAATAAAATAAAATAAAATAAAATAAAATAAAATAAAATAAAATAAAATAAAATAAAATAAAATAAAATAAAATAAAATAAAATAAAATAAAATAAAATAAAATAAAATAAAATAAAATAAAATAAAATAAAATAAAATAAAATAAAATAAAATAAAATAAAATAAAATAAAATAAAATAAAATAAAATAAAACAAAATAAAATAAAATAAAATAAAATTAAACAAAATAAAATAAAATAATTAAAATAAAATTATATAAAATAAAATAAAATAATAAAATATAAAATTAAAAATAAAATAAAATAACATAAAATAAAAATAAAGTAAAAAAATAAAATAAAATGTAATAAAATAAAATAATATAAAATGAAATAAAATGAAATAAGATGAAATAAAATAAAATAAAATAAAATAAAATAAAATAAAATAAAAAAAATAAAATAAAATAAAATAAAATAAAATAAAATAAAATAAAATAAAATAAAATAAAAAAACAAAATAAAATAAAATAAAATAATATAATTAAAATTATATAAAATAAAATAAAATAATAAAATATAAAATTAAAAATAAAATAACATAAAATAAAAATAAAGTAAAAAAATAAAATAAAATGTAATAAAATAAAATAATGTAAAATAAAATAAAATGAAATAAGATGAAATAAAATAAAATAAAATAAAATTAAAATAAAATGAAATAGAAAAAAATGAAATAAAATAAAATAAAATTATATAAAATAATATAATAAAATAAAATCAGAAATATAACAAAATAAATAAAAATGAAATGAAATAAAATAAAAAAATTTAAGTAAAGAAAGTAGAAACTAATTAAATTAAAAAAATGAAATAAATAAACTCAGGATTGAATTAAGTAAAAAAATTAAAATGTAAAATAAGTGGAAGTTAAACTATATTAAAAACGAAAAAAATTTAAATAAAATAAAATAAATTAAGTGTAACAAACAAAATTAAAAAAAAAAACGAAAAAAAATAAATAAATAAACGAAAATATACCAAAAATAAATTGATATAAAAACTTACATAAAGAATTAAAATAAATTTAGATAAATTAAATTAAAAAGAAGTAAATAATAATAAAATGAAATTAAATAAAACATAAGTTGATATGAATTAAATTAAAAAGTTGAAATAAAATAAACAAAGTATTAAAATAAACTTAATAAAAATAATTAAGTACAACAAGACAAAATATAGTAACATAAACTAAACAAAACATAAATTAAAGCAATTTGAAATCAAAAGTGTGAAAAATAGACAAAATAAAATAAAAATAAATAAACAAAATAAAATAAAAATAAATAAACAAAATTAAATGAAATTTAACAGAATAATTTAAAAATTAAATAAAATTTAATAACTGAATAAATGCTTAAAATTAAATTTAAAACATAAAAAATATTGAAAAAAAGAAAATAATTGCATTCATAACTGAAGCGATTTCCAAATGCCGCTTAATATACAAATATCACTTATTTATGTTGAGCGTTTCAATTATTTTTCCACACAATTAATTTATAAACGGCAATTGTCACATTGCCGCCAACGGCGCCGCCTTCATAATTGCGTGCGTGTGGCGTGGCGATATATATATTTTACCGCCAAACATGCATGCACTTCCTATTTCGTTTTACGCAAGCTCAACAGTAACACACATATATGTAAATGTACATATTAGTATATAAAATAAAAATAAAAAAAAAAAACGTAAAAGCAAATTCATTAAAATTATTTGAATGTCAACCGTCTATCACTTCGCCTGCCGCCCACCGCGCGCTTAAGCCTACTCTCTTCGTAGATTGATGGATGACGCAGTTTAATATTATTATTTGTTTACATATATGTTTGTATGTATATGTACATATCAATGTATCAATAAAAATAATAAACTCACTCATACGTATTTACTTATAATTTTTCGTATGCGCAAATGATAAGATTTTTTTTTTATTAAGAAAGCAAAAACTCATATGCAGTGCATATAAACATTTAACTGATTATATTGCACGCACAACGTTTTGTATAAATTTATATGCAGTCTAGATTTTATTCACTTGACGTATTGCTCGCACCGAATTGAGGCAGATCATATCGTAAATGGGAAATAAAAGTCAATACACGCCTACCAAATGACAAATCACAATGGAAATGGAAATTAATAATTAAACATTTTTGTTCATTTTATTATTTTATTTTGCCAAATGAAGATAAGAACATTGCACGATGAGTAATTTTAGTGATATTTTTTCTTGAAATTTTTCATAATAATTTATATTTGGATATGAGCAGATGTTTATTTAAGTATATATAATATTAATTTATAAAACAAAAAATGTATTTTTTTAATTATTTTATTTAGATTACCTAAAAAATATATTTAAACAATTTTTATTTTATTTTTTCTTGTGACACTTTTATAATGTAAAGCTTATAAAAAATTAAACGTGTTGCAAACATTTTTCTTTTATTTTTTTTCCTTTTTTTTGAACGTATTTTTTTAATTAATTTTGTACTTTTAAACATTTTTTACAATTATAAAACCATAGATTTTCAATTAAAAACTCGTAGTTTAGTTAAATTTTCGTTTTTGAGACACACAGTGCGTATAAATAGGCGCACAGGAAGTTGCTGGCGGCGAACCGCGGACAGCTGACTGTATGACTAATGGCTGATAGTAAGACATGTGGACATTGTTAAAAAAAAGTAGTAATAATACGAATATGTGAGAGAAAAAAATTTAACACTAAACACTTTCTATGCCTAATGTCTATCGGTCCTTAAGATAAGATAAATAATGTGATAAGAGTTTTCTTTTCAATTTTTGGGGTTTTCCTTTATTTTTTATAATTTCTACGTTATAAGATAATATTTTTTTTGTTGTATTGTAACTTATGACCACCACTTGGTATTCTTGCTCTACAAAGCATAAGTCAACATTACCACTAACATATACAAATAGAGGCGAGTACAACATATCAGCTGCTCGTGATGTTTAGGGCACGTAGCAAAGATAATATTGTTATTTATGTATGTAAGGTATATTTTTAGAATTTTTTTAAGTACACCATTAAACAAAAAACTGCGTCGCAGAAAATTGTTCTATTAAAATATGTGTAATTGTAAAATAGAGGCAGATGTGGTATTATCTGAAGTGCGTAAATAACAAAAAATATAAATAAATATATACATACATACATATAAAAACATATACTTAAAAATTAGTATAAAAAAACATAAAAATTTAATATATGGTACTCGTATAAACTAAAATAAAATAAAATAAAATAAAATAAAAAAATAAAATAAAAAAAAATAAAATAAAATAAAATAAAATAAAATAAAATAAAATAAAATAAAATAAAATAAAATAAAATAAAATAACATAAAATAAAATAAAATAAAATAAAATAAAATAAATTGAAATAAAATAAAATAAAATAAAATAAAATAAAATAAAATAAAATAAAATAAAATAAAATAAAAAAAAATAAAATAAAATAAAATATAATAAAATATAATAAAATAAAATAAAATAAAATAAAATAAAATAAAATAAAATAAAATAAAATAAAATAAAATAAATTGAAATAAAATAAAATAAAATAAAATAAAATAAAATAAAATAAAATAAAATAAAATAAAATAAAATAAAATAAAATAAAAAAAATAAAATAAAATAAAATATAATAAAATATAATAAAATAAAATAAAATAAAATAAAATAAAATAAAATAAAATAAAATAAAATAAAATAAAATAAAATAAAATAAAATAAAATAAAATAAAATAAAATAAAATAAAATAAAATAAAATAAAATAAAATAAAATAAAATAAAATAAAATAAAATAAAATAAAATAAAATAAAATAAAATAAAATAAAATAAAATAAAATAAAATAAAATAAAATAAAATAAAATAAAATAAAATAAAATAAAATAAAATAAAATAAAATAAAATAAAATAAAATAAAATAAAATAAAATAAAATAAAATAAAATAAAATAAAATAAAATAAAATAAAATAAAATAAAATAAAATAAAATAAAATAAAATAAAATAAAATAAAATAAAACAAAATAAAATAAAATAAAACAAAATAAAATTAAGTAAAAAAAATAAAATTAAATTAAATTAAATAAAATTAAATCAAATCAAATCAAATCAAATCAAATCAAATCAAATCAAATCAAATCAAATCAAATCAAATCAAATCAAATCAAATCAAATCAAATCAAATCAAATCAAATCAAATCAAATCAAATCAAATCAAATCAAATTAAATCAAATGTAATAAAAATTAAATAAAGAACAATTTAATTAATATAAATGAGAAAGAAATAAATGTACTCAAACAAAATATAATAAAAATTAAAAAGAATGTTTTCACTTACACATACTTTCACAAACGCCTAATTGGCTGGGCAATAAATATCGCATCACCAAAATAAATACTCTTTAAAGACAAATATTATTTGCTTAATGGTCAAGAGTTCAGTGGAATTAGAAATTTCCTTGCATATATTTATTTAGAATTAACAGTAGAAGAAGAGAAAAAAGTTTTATTAAAAATGTGTACATGTGTATATACAAATATATATATATATATAAATAAATAAATGATAACCAAATATGTTCATAGCAAATGTACGTATGTTTGTCGTACAAAAAAATGCATAAACTTTGTTCATTAAAAACTTGCAAACAAACCTGAAAACAATGGCAACTCGTTATGCTGTCAACCAGCTATGAGTAAGTACATATGTATCTATATATACATATGTATATATATAAAAAGAATCGCAGCGCAAACCGTTAACTATGCATTAATGGCATTCTTTGTATCAGAGAATAGCAAAAACAAAGGTACATAATCATAATTTTTGTTTTTAGGATGTTTTTTTTTTCAAATTTGCCGGGAATTTTATGCTACTTTGCATTTTTAAAATACCGTTATTAGAATTTAGCAAACAATGGCGCAGTAACAATTGAAACAAACAAAAAAAAAACAAAAGAATATGAAAAATGGTTTGCATTTTTCCGAGCTTATTTATATTTTACTATTAAAAATTATTATCACAGTGATTTAAGAAATTCCAAAAGGAAAGAAATCCATTTGTTAATAACTCCTCTCCCTTCTCTCAATCTCTTTCTCCACTTGCAGATGACACTGTGCAACGTAATGGTAGCAGAGTTGGTCAGCAAATACGTAATCCCAGATATTATCAACAACAACAACAACAAAATTCGAAAACTGATTCATCTGATTCGGGCATTTCAACAAATGGACGTCATCATCATCACCATCATCACCATAATCATCAACAACCACAACATCGACAACAACAACAACAGCAACAGCAAAATCAAAAACAACGTAAATCGCGTTTGAATAGTAAACGACAAGAGAATACAGCAACAACAACAACAACACAGAAGCGTACAACGGATTATTCCGTCGATGATTGGTTAGGTCGTGATGATATGGTTTACTGTTACGATCATCGGTATATATCTTCATGCGCCGAAGGTGAGTAAAGAAAATGCACACACACAAAAAATTATTATAGAAAAAATTTATTTTAGAAAAATTTTATTTTTTATGAAGACCGAAATGAAAATGAGTAGGAAAATGAGTCAATAACAGTTTGCTCAGAGATAGTGCGGGTTGAGTGGTGAGACGTGAATGGGATTGGAGTAGCATATGTGTATATGCAGTTAAAATAAATATAGTACATTGCCAATGAATTTGAAAAAAAAAAATTTTAAAAATAGTTTTAGTTAAAATGAAAAAATTTAATGATATGGAATTTAAAAAAAAAAATTAAAAAAAAATAAACAAATAAATATATAAATAATAAAATAATAAAAAGTAACAAAAGATTAAAAAAAAATAAAAAAATAAAATAAAATTGAAAAAATTAACAAAATTAAAAATAAAATATTTTTTTGGGAATTAAAGTTTCTAAAAATTTTAAATTAAAAACAACATTGAAGAATTTTTTTTTTCAAATATAGAAATATGCAAAAATTTTTCTCAATTTTTTTTTAGATTTCAAAAATTAATTTTTTAAATTTTTTTTTACTTTTAATTTTGAACTTGAAATTTTTGCTTTACATTTTTCAATACAGTAAATATTTCTGTGCTCAAATAAAATTAATGTTTTTTTATATTGTCTGCAAATGCTAAGTATAAAAACAAAACAACACATTCCAGTGTGGCTATATTTAGAAAATATTTCAGTACTAGATGGAAATCGATAAAAATTGTTATTCTTCGAAAGTGAACTCACCAACGGGAAATAGCCATTGTATTAGTCAAACAAGAAAGCAAACAAACTGGAAATGAAAAATAAACACAAATAAGAAATATGAATAATAAACAAAAGTAACAAATAAATAAAAAAGCACTACAACAATAAAATATGTACAGTTTTTTAAGTTAATTTGGCTTGCAACAACAATTTTTTTGTGAAATTATAATAATTTGTTTTTTTTAAGATATTTGTAAATTTTTTTTAAGTATTTGGGATGAAAGAAAAAATTTTAAATTTTTTGGACCAAAAAAAAATTTAAATTTTTTGTATACAAAAATTCTTTTTGCTAACATTTCAATCACATCCACTTATTTCTGGTACTTGTGAAAAACATTTCACACCCAAAATCAATCTAACAGCGGTTATATGTACAGTGAAATATGTACATATATGCTTGTGTTTATATGGATTATATTTATTTTGATTGTGCTTACTACAAAATTAATGTATCAAAAGCTTCAAAAGATGCGTGGGTTAGAAATAGATCGAGCTATCAACGTTCTCTGAAGGGCATATACATATATATAATGAATATTTTTTACGGAAATTTCCCAAAAATATTCTGAATATTTATATGTAGCACTAATTGAATTAAAAAAATAATATCAACTACATATATGTTCAATAATTAAGCGTACATATGCAAAAATCCTAAAAAAAAATTTTAAACTTTTACTAAACAAAATTTATTTTTTACTATTTTTGTTTTAATTTTTTTTTTAAATACTTTTTTTTTTAACAATTTATTTTTGTGGATAATTAAATAAAATACCACAGCATGCACATGTTATGACGTTAAGTATTTAAATGAAATTATTAAAAAATATTTTCCGTATTTTAAAGTCATAACAATTTGCGTTTTTTTATCTTTAACAAATGTTTGAAATGTCTCTCATACACCGCGTCAAACACATAACCTCAGCAAAAAAAAAAAAATTTAAAGCTTATACACATTATTGGATATAAGCATAAGTATTTGATATAAAGAAAAAATTACTTTCATACTAATTTATGGCCAACTAAAGTAGTTTTAATAGTCGGAACAAAATATACAAGTTTGCTTTTGTCCACTTTTAAAGGCTTTTACTATTTATGTACTGCCACAAACATATGTAGTTTCCTATACCATGTCACATCTACATACATCATTTATTTTCCTACCACACATGTCCTAATGTCAGATACAAGTTGTCAAATTATATTAAATTTTATTGCTCAATTATGTTAATACCTTGTGCGCATAGTCGGCGTTGCTGGCAACTAGGAAGTATACATTTCACACTTCATTTTTTTTTCGTTAGCATGAAATCCCTCATTACCTGTTTATTTTGTAGTTGATAAAAAGTGTACTATTTTTTTTTTTAATTTTCACTTGCAAACTTGTTTGTTTTAATTTGTCTAGTTTTTTGCTTAATTGATTTGTAGTTCGGTGTTTGTAGGTAGTTTTTAGGCTATCGTTGCTTATATGATCTTGGCGGCAAATTTTTTACATATTTATTAATTTTTTTAATATTACCTTTTTATATTATTCATTTATGTTTTTAATTTTTTGTAATTTGCCTATTTTGTATACCTAACATTTTTATGCGAGTTGTTTAGATAAAGATGTAGGTAGGCATATGTACGAGTATATTTAAGTAGTTGTCGTACTCGAGTAGCTTGTTTGTAGTAAGCATAATTGATTTTAAAAAGAGCTATAATTATATAAAAATGTGTATCAAAATTTATTAAATAGTTTAAAATGTAAATGAAAAAACGTATTTTAATTTATTATTTCGTAAATTTATTTATATTTATCTTAATTCAATAATCTTTTTCTAATTTATTTTATTTTATTTTGGTTAATTCTATTTTTATTTATTCTATTTAATTCATTTTATTTTTTGTTTTGCTTTATTTTATTTCTATTAATTTTATTTTATAATATATACTTTTATTTTAGCTTATGTTTTTTTTTAAATACTTTAATATTTTTTTTATTTTTTTATTATTTTAATTTGTTTCATTTTAATTTATTTATTTTTATTTTATCTTTTTCAAATATCTTATTTTATTTCGTTTTGTATTATTTTAGTTTATTTATTTTATAGTATTTCATTTTAATTACTTTATTATTTTTATGTTTTTATTATTTTATTTTATTTTACGTTTATTTATTTTCATTTTATCTTTCTCAAGTATCTTTTTTTATTTTGAAATATCTTCTTTTATTTTGTATTATATTAGTTTAGTTTATTTATTTTATACTATTTTATTTTAATTTATTTATACTTTATTTTAATTAATTTTTTTTCACTTGATTTTATTTTATTTTTTTTATTTATTTTTTTTTAATTAATTTTTTTTTAAATTTTATTTTATTTTATTTTGTTTTATTTCATTTTATTTTATTTCATTTTATTTTATTTCATTTCATTTTATTTTATTAATTTATTTTGTTTTATTTTTGTTGTTTTTCAAATATCTTATTTTATTTTATATTATTTTAATTTATTTATTTTATACTATTTTATTTTAATTATTTTATTTTAGTTTATTTTAATCAATTTAATTTTATCTTATTACTTTATTTGATTTTATTTTAAATTTTTATCTCTTCTTTATTTTTTTAATAATTAAAATTTATTTTATTTTACTTACAATATGTTCATTAAATTTTATTACTTTTTTATTTGATTTTATCTAATTTTATTTTATTTCTTATTTAATTTAATTTGATTTTATTTTGATATGTTTTATTTCATTTAACTCAATTTTTTTAATATTAAATTAGTTTAATTTAATTTTACTGTATACTATTTTATTTCATATTATTTTACTTCGTTTTATTTTATTTCATTTTACTTCATACTTTACCTAAAAAACATGCGCACGCCTACATAGCTGTTTAAAACCGGAATGGGTGGGCCAATTGCACGGCTGTGCGCATCACTTGACAGTCAATTACATTCAACGCTAAGCACCTACAAAATATTTATATGCTTGTACGAGTATATTAGAAAACTGCCGATGTTAATTGCCTTGACATGGGCGTGTATATTTATAAAATTTATTGTTTTAAAATTATTTTTTACTAAAAGCAAGTTTTTTTTTTGTGGTAGTTATGATTTCGCAAGAAACCTTTTGCGTTTATAAAACATATAAATATGCAGGAAGAGTTCTTAAAAGAAATATTTTCACATATTGATTACAAAAAAAAAAAACAATTCTAAAAGGATTATTATTTTTAAATGCTACTGTCATAAAATTACATTTTAAATTTATTAACTAAATGGAAATTGTCATTTCCATATTTATCGCATTCGTCATATGTAATCATATTCGCTATGCCTGGTGATAACTTTGACATGATTGTCGTGTTGTTTCTCTTATTGTTGCTTGCATATTTTCCTTAAGTGCTGGCAAAACGTGTGACAAAAATATTGCATATTTATATTTATTTATATATTTTGAATTGTTTTATTGTGCTATGATGACTAATTTCACAAATTTTAGCAACCAGAAAAAAAATTAAAAAAGGTACTCAAGAATATTCAATTAGTAAGCATTTTATTTTATTTTAATTAAAAATTTTTTTTTTTTGGTCTTTAACCAAAGTAGGTAATTTGCTGCTGCTCGCTGACTCATTGGTAGTTCTCAGAATCAGCTGCCTGATGAGTTAATATATATATATACATACGTGTACTTAGTTTTGTTGGTAGTTTAAAAACTGTTGATATTTTTAAAATGAAATGAAATAATCGAGAAATCACTCTGCTGGAGATTTGAAAAAAAGAAAAAAAGTTAACTTCAAATAAACTTTTTCTTCAAAAACTATAAAGAAATTAAATAATTTGACTCGCTTTAATATTTTAAAACAATTCTTTTAAGTTTTTTTAACAAAATAAAATTACTAATAAAAAAATTAAAAAATTTACATTCTTTCTTCAAAGATAAAATAAACATCTGGATTGACTTAGCTGTAGCTTACTAATTCATAGCAAACAAAAAAAAAATAAAAATAAAAAGAAATATTTACATGAATGCGTTATACCATATTTAAATAACATTCCAAGTGATTTTGGATTTTTTTCTGAATAATTTAAAAAAAAAAAAATAACGAAAAAAATGTGAACAAATTTAAAACGAATGTGAGTAATGCATTTAAATAAATAATGTTATATTAAAATAAAAATATAAACATTTTTTTATAAATTAACAAAAATTAAAAGCATTGAGAATTAAATAATAAATCATAAAGTTTTGTAATTATTAAAATAAAAAATTAGTCTGAACTAATTCTATGCAGAATATGGGAAAATTACTAATTTCAACTTTTAAATATTTAAACTAATAGTAATATATTAATAAAATACTTTGAAATAAATTAGAAAATTTCAATAAAAAGCACGCAAATAATAATTTCTTTTTCCACTTAATTTATTTTTTATTCTTATTATTAATATTATTATTATTATTATTATTATTATATATTTATATATATCATTTTATTTGATGTATCTTAATTTAATTTGTTTCATTTTATTTTATTTTATTTTATTTCGTTTCAATTCATTTTATTTTATTCCATTTTATTCCATTTTGTTTTGTTTTATTTTATTTTTTTATCATATGTTAATTAATTTTTATTTTATTTTATATTATTTTATTCTATTTTATTTTATTTTATTTAATTTTTTTTTATTTCACTTTGTTTTATTATATTCTTTTAAGTTTATTTTATTTTATTTCGCTTTATTTTATTTAATTTTATTTAATTTTTTTTTTTTAATTTATTTTGTTTGGTTTAATTTAATTTTATTTAATTTATTTAATGTAGCTTAATTTTATTTTATTTGTTTTACTTCATTCTATTTTGTTTTGGTTTATTTTATTTTATTTTATTATTATTATTATTTTATTTTGTTTTATTTTGTTTTATTTTGTTTTATTTTATTTTATTTTGTTTTATTTTATTTTATTTTATTCTTTTTTTTTAATTTATTTTATTTCGCTTTATCTTATTTCACTTTATTTTATTCTTTTTTTGAATTTATTTCGTTTTTTTATCTTATTTAATTTAGTTTAATTTTATTTTATTTGATTTACTCTAGTGTTATTTCATTTTATTTTATTTTGGTTTATTTTATTTTACATTTTGTTATTTTATTTTATTTTTATGTTAGTTATTTTTTTATTGACTTATTTTATTTTATTTTGTATTAATTTATTTCGTTTCATTTTTATTTCATTTATTTAATTTTATATTATTTTATTTTATAGTATTTTATTTTATTTTAATTCGATTCTGTTTAAATTTATTCTATTTGTTTTAAATTTAATTTAAAATTATTTAATTTAACTTAATTTTATTTTGTTTTATTTTATATTATCTTTTTGTTTAATTTTATATTATATTATTTTATTTAATTGAAATTATTTTCAATTAGGTTATTTTATTTTATTTTACTTCACTTTATCTTACTTACTAACTTACTTATTTTCATATATGTAGTTTATATTTTTTACTTGGGAATTTTTTTATTTTTAGTCTATTTAAATTATTTTGTTTTCATTTATTTCAGCTATTCAAATTTAATTTAATTTTCCTATTTTTCCATTTGTATTTTTTATTTGATTTCTCTTTAAAAAAATTAATTTTAAAATAAATTTTATATAAAAAAATAATATAATAAAACAATTTTTCTTTTATGTATGCCTGCAATAGCTCAGTATTTTCCCATTTCGATAAAAATTTCCATTTACGCTCGTAAATATTTATTATGATTATTTTGAAATATTTATTGAGTAACGTAAAGAATTTGTCAGACCACTTTTTCCATATACATATGTATATACAATACATAAATTTGCATATTTTGTTTATTAGAAATGCTCCTATGTATATTTAAATATATTTTAAATTGAATATATACGCGTATACTCGTATATAATAGAAATATTTGTTTTTGAAAATATTCGTATTGTTTTGATTTGACACATTACGTTGCGATATTTTATAAATAGTATTTACTAGCAAACGGGATTTATTGAGTTTTTTATAATCTTTTTGTTTTTGTTTTTGATAATCATGCCGCGATGAAAGTTGGAGATTGACAATTGCAAAATACGAATAAATAAAAATAAATATGTGTATGTGTATGCATTTAAATTTGTAATTATCATTTACTGATTAGTTTTGTTTACAGTATTTTTTTCGGAATTTTTTTGAAGCATGTGATTTTACATAATCACATACAACTTTCTCTTTAAAAATTTATTGTCATTTTTTTGCAATTTAAATTTTTAAAATATATTTTAATTATTGGATTTTTTTTTTTGAAATTCATCGCATTATTGCATCATTTCTATGAGGGTTTGAATTCCAGCCTTGAAATATTTTAATTCCTATAAGTATTTGTATTAAATACAAAAAAAAAACAGTTATGTTTAAATATTTAAGTACTTATTTATGCATATACATATGTAGTGCAAGCGCTAACTCTGATAAGCTAACTGTCACATTAGGTTTAATTATTTTTATTAATAAACACTTCACATGCTTTTGTTTATATTTGGATTAAGAGTGTCAATATTTTCCGAGTCAATAAGTTTGATTTGTTTAGTTGCCATGAGCTATTATTAATAAATGGGAGCATACATACATATATACGCGTGTATGTACTTATTCGGAAAGTACGAAATGTGCAAAATTGGGTCACATGCCATCTAGCGAAGAGAAAAAATTTGAACTGTAAATAAAAACTGTTTTGAGAGACTTTAAACTAGAATTTTGTTTAACAATAAATTTAAATATAAAATTTACAAAAATATTATAATTTTAGAACCATTTTTTAAGCTTTAGGCATTTGCGAATTCCCTTAAATATATGCAATATTTTCAAGTTACCTACATTTGCAAGCATAAAACATTGCCTACATTTAGGATGTGGACGAGTTAAATTTAATACTGCAAAGCGAAGATCGGAGAAGTAGATTTTTGAGCAAAAAACCCTATTGTTTGTTTTTAAATAATATGTGTATATGTATATAAAAAATTAGTTTTCGTTGGAAATTCCAAAAAATTTTATATGGAACTGTTTGTGTCCATCACAAGTGGCAACAACTATTTTATTTCATTGCTTCAAGTCACCCGCATATCATTTTATGCACATGCGTGTATGAAAATAGCTAAAAATACATATAAATCTTTACAATATTTCTGTGTACATTTTTTGAAATCTGCTCATCCGGTGCTTATACACGTACCTATATATGTTAGTACTCACACACTCGAAGGTAGTTGATTTTTTTTTATTTTTTGCAATTTTTTGTGCATGTTTGTTGTACTTTTTACTTTTTTATCTTTGTGTTTGCGTTTGTATTTTTAATTTTTTTTAGTTTTAAGCAGAGATTTCCTGCAATTTTCCTATTTATTGCCGCACACGACCGCCCATGCAAATAGTTTTTAAGCAACAAAAAAGGCAAAAAGATAGAATATAATCAAATGAAGATGCGTTGAAATGTGCCACATAAATGTAAGAGTGTGTGCGTACTTCAAGTATTCAAAAATGTATGCAGAAGCCAACCAGAGCAGTAAATTTTTGGCATAATTTCGTACGAAATTTTCGAAAAAATATATTTTTTTGAAACCAAATGATATACTTTTGTCACCTTTTGAAGCACTAAATTGACATTCGGTTTTTTCTAGACATTCTTTTCTTACAGGGCATCTAAAAAATTCATATATATATATATATATATATATACGTACATATATGCATAGGGAAAATTTATGCATTCGCCGGCCGGCCGGCAACGACAACGACAACGACTTGCATTTGGCTCCAACAGGCAGCTAGTGAGTCGAAAATAAATAGAAATAAAATGAAAAGAAGCAAATAAGAAAAACGTAAAGTATTCGTATGCATATTCATGTAGTTATACATATAAGTAAATCATTACTTTTTCCATTGCATTTTATCTTCGTTTTTGGCCTCTAACTGCCTGTCTGGCTGTCTGTTCGCCTGTCTCTTTGTGCACTTGCCTATTTATATATGAATATATGTATGTATAGTATATGTGCATATAGCTATCTTTAACAGAATTTTTTTTTGTAATTTCACAACTCAATGACTTCGAGTTTTCTTTAGGCGACGCAGTGATTGTGAAGCTTTTTTTTGGCGCTGTCATTGGGGTCACAAAGGCCATAACCTCTATATGTTTGTGTTTATTTAATGTTAGATAAAGATTGCGTACAAAAAATTATTTTCTGAGAATAGTAGAGCTTTAATGGTGATTTTACTTTATGCTCGCATTAGTTGTTGGTTAGTTTTCCATTATTTGTTTGTAGTTCTTTTATAAACTAAAACTAAACTCTCTTATAGCTATTTATAATTTTTATATTTTTATTTTACTTTTTGGATTTTAATTTTATTTATTTATTTATTTTTTTGGTCAATCGCAAATTAAATTATTTTTCATTAGTAGTTGGTGTGCGCCTCCGCTAGGTGTTTGTTGCGTTGCTCCTAATTGTAGGCAGCGCTTCATGTTCAATACTGTATGCCACTGTAGAAATATCGTTACCAACTTTTTGGCCGTTTGAATGTTTTTTTTTTTTTAATAAATAGTAGTTTTAAAACTGAATATTTTCCTAAAAAAATTGTTTTTTATTTAAGAAATTTATAATATATATAATATACAATTATTATATATATAACATACAATTATTTTACTAATCTATAATTTTTTGTTTGGTTTAAAAACACTCTTCTGTTTCGAGCTGACTCATTTGGTTAATTGAAAAAAATCAAATGCCAATTGCAATTAGCAATTGTTGTGGCTTTTCAAATTCAAATTACCGCAATTAATATGCAATTTATACTGATTAATCACTAGAGGCACTTCAAAGTAAGCTTCAAAGACACATCAAATGCTATTTGGTCATTTCTTTATTTTTGTTTGAAAATATTTATGATTTTGATGGTTGCGAATCATAATGACAAAGTGCATGGTGTTTTTTATATTGTACTTGATTTGTTTATAACAAATCATTTAAGCAAAGAAGAATAATAAATATGTTGATTTCGCACGCTTTGAAGATAATTTATTGTACAATAATAAACTGCAGGCAAAATTAATAGCAAATTAATAAAAATCCTTGATAATTTTACTTGGAAAAAAGACAGGTTGGGCGGGGGTTGCAAATGGAAATTGTTTGTTTAATAAATAATTTTTTTTTATTAATTTTTCATATTACTTTTTTATATTTTAAATTTTTTTTATTTTATTTTTATTTTTTACTTTAATGTAACTTTTTAATTTTTTCCAAATATGTTAGAATTCTTATACAGAGGCCCTTAAATTATATTTAAGTTTCATATGAACTTATATTGACATATATTTGCATATATGTATAAACATTGAATTATCTTTATTTTTTGTGAAAAAATATATTTTATCAAATTTAAAGTTGCAATTTCCACTCTTATCAGATAATCAAAATATAAACTTAAACAATGTTTATGAAATATTCATAAAATTAGCAATAAATCACGCTCAATTACAGTAGATTATACAGTCCGGTATCCATAAGTAGGTAGATAAAATATAAAATAAAGAGAATAACACAAAAATTTCTTAAGAGAGAACAAATAGAAGATAAGATATATATTTTTCTCTTTAATTACTTTTTATTATTATTTTTTCTCTTTCATTATTAGTACTCTTTTATGACATATTTTTAATCACGGCGAATGCCGTAGTTGAAGCTAAGCTTTGTGTATCAATTAAATTTTTTAATTATTTTTGCTTTGTGCTATAAATTTACGTCGTTAAAGGTGACACTTAAAAATGTATGTGGTTGTATTATCTATTAAATTTTTTTTTTAAATTAAATTTTGTATATTTTTTCACTTTTTATTTCTTTTTTCTTTGTATTAAATTTAATCTAATTTTATTTTGCTTTGAATATAATAAAGTAACAAAAAAATAAAAATAAAGTAAAATAAAACAAAACAAAATAAAATAAAGTAAAAAAAATAAAATTAAATTAAATAAAATAAAATAAAATAAAATAAAATAAAATAAAATAAAATAAAATAAAATAAAATGAAATAAAATAAAATAAAATAAAATAAAATAAAATAAAATAAAATAAAATAAAATAAAATAAAATAAAATAAAATAAAATAAAATAAAATAAAATAAAATAAAATAAAATAAAATAAAATAAAATAAAATAAAATAAAATAAAATAAAATAAAATAAAATAAAATAAAATAAAATAAAATAAAATAAAATAAAATAAAATAAAATAAAATAAAATAAAATAAAATAAAATAAAATAAAATAAAATAAAATAAAATAAAATAAAATAAAATAAAATAAAATAAAATAAAATAAAATAAAATAAAATAAAATAAAATAAAATAAAATAAAATAAAATAAAATAAAATAAAATAAAATAAAATAAAATAAAATAAAATAAAATAAAATAAAATAAAATAAAATAAAATAAAATAAAATAAAATAAAATAAAATAAAATAAAATAAAATAAAATAAAATAAAATAAAATAAAATAAAATAAAATAAAATAAAATAAAATAAAATAAAATAAAATAAAATAAAATAAAATAAAATAAAATAAAATAAAATAAAATAAAATAAAATAAAATAAAATAAAATAAAATAAAAATTAAATTAAATTAAATTAAATAAAATAAAATAAAATAAAATAAAATAAAATAAAATAAAATAAAATAAAATAAAATAAAATAAAATAAAATAAAATAAAATAAAATAAAATAAAATAAAATAAAATAAAATAAAATAAAATAAAATAAAATAAAATAAAATAAAATAAAATAAAATAAAATTAAATAAAATTAAATAAAATTAAATAAAATTAAATAAAATAAAATAAAATAAAATAAAATAAAATAAAATAAAATAAAATAAAATAAAATAAAATAAAATAAAATAAAATAAAATAAAATAAAATAAAATAAAATAAAATAAAATAAAATAAAATAAAATAAAATAAAATAAAATAAAATAAAATAAAATAAAATAAAATAAAATAAAATAAAATAAAATAAAATAAAATAAAATAAAATAAAATAAAATAAAATAAAATAATATAAAATAAAATTAAATTAAATTAAATTAAATTAAATTAAATTAAATTAAATTAAATTAAATTAAATTAAATTAAATAAAATAAAATAAAATAAAATAAAATAAAATAAAATAAAATAAAATAAAATAAAATAAAATAAAATAAAATAAAATAAAATAAAATAAAATAAAATAAAATAAAATAAAATAAATTAAAATAAAATTAAATTAAATAACTAAAATAAAAAAATAAAATAAAATAGTCTAAAATAAACCAAATTACATCAAATAGACTTAAGTAAAAGAATTTAAAATAAAGAAAAATTGAAATTGAAAAATAAAATAAAATTTAAAAAGTAAACAAAAAAAATGAAATAAAGTAAAAGAAAATTAAATGATTTAAAGTACGTATTAGAAAAAATGCAAAAATGGTTTTCATTATTTTACAAACTCGTTAAAATATACATAGCTTACGTTATCTTAAACTAGCACACCTCATTATATTTCATACAAACGGTTGTAATTGCATTACCCGCTCAAATGTGTATATTTCCATGCTCAGCTCAATATGTGCATATGTATGGTATGTACACATGTCTGCTTTATATCAAAATATTGCTACCAGCGTTGCAATAACCCATTAACGCGCTCATTAAAGCGTACAACAAAGAGTCATTCAACCAACCGCCACATTAGAGTGTAATAACACTTTGTAATTTAAGTTTGCAATTAATTTCCGTTTTGCAAGTTTAGTGAGGTTATTTTGAAAAAAAAAAAATGAAATAAAATAATATCAAAACACAACAAAACATGCACACACACATATATGTACATACAAGTGGCTAAATGCTTGCAGCATATGAGTATGTTGCATGGATGCACTTAATCATTGCGTTAGTTCCTTTGTTATTGCCAAAGTGTACATTAGATGTATACACATACATACATACATATTACTTATTACAATATTAATATAACGCAATTAACTAGTCACCGTTACGCGGTAATTATTGCATAAAACTTTTGACTTTTGAAAACTCTTAAAGAGTTAATATCTAATTACAATTACCGTTAAGTTTCCTTAAGTACGCGTCAAATACAATATACACAGACATGAGTGTACTGTAAAATAAAGTTTTTAAGTGACTTATGAGCGACTTATGATATTAACATTTTTGGACTTTTGCACTTCGCTTGAAGTGACTTTGGATTTAAATAGTATTTTTTTTGTGGGTTGCTTTAAAAGGGGTGTTGAAATTGATTTCTTTTTCAATTAGGATGCCCATTAGATGGTGAATTTTGTGTGCTTTGAATAATGTAAATAAAATAAAATAAAATAAAATAATAATAAAAATATAATTAATAACGAATACAACAAAAAATAAAAGTAAAAATATAAATATAAATATAAATATAAATATAAATATAAATATAAATATAAATATAAATATAAATAAAAATATAAATATAAATAAAAATATAAATATAAATATAAATATAAATATAAATATAAATATAAATATAAATATAAATATAAATATAAATATAAATATAAATATAAATATAAATATAAATATAAATATAAATATAAATATAAATATAAATATAAATATAAATATAAATATAAATATAAATATAAATATAAATATAAATATAAATATAAATATAAATATAAATATAAATATAAATATAAATATAAATATAAATTTAAATATAACTATAAATATAAATATAAATATAAATTTAAATATAAATATAAATATAAATATAAATATAAATATAAATATAAATATAAATATAAATATAAATATAAATATAAATATAAATATAAATATAAATATAAATATAAATATAAATATAAATATAAATATAAATATAAATATAAATATAAATATAAATATAAATATAAATATAAATATAAATATAAATATAAATATAAATATAAATATAAATATAAATATAAATATAAATATAAATATAAATATAAATATAAATATAAATATAAATATAAATATAAATATAAATATAAATATAAATATAAATATAAATATAAATATAAATATGAATATAAATATAAATATAAATATAAATATAAATATAAATATAAATATAAATATAAATATAAATATAAATATAAATATAAATATAAATATAAATATAAATATAAATATAAATATAAATATAAATATAAATATAAATATAAATATAAATATAAATATAAATATAAATATAAATATAAATATAAATATAAATATAAATATAAATATAAATATAAATATAAATATAAATATAAATATAAATATAAATATAAATATAAATATAAATATAAATATAAATATAAATATAAATATAAATATAAATATAAATATAAATATAAATATAAATATAAATATAAATATAAATATAAATATAAATATAAATATAAATATAAATATAAATATAAATATAAATATAAATATAAATATAAATATAAATATAAATATAAATATAAATATAAATATAAATATAAATATAAATATAAATATAAATATAAATATAAATATAAATATAAATATAAATATAAATATAAATATAAATATAAATATAAATATAAATATAAATATAAATATAAATATAAATATAAATATAAATATAAATATAAATATAAATATAAATATAAATATAAATATAAATATAAATATAAATATAAATATAAATATAAATATAAATATAAATATAAATATAAATATAAATATAAATATAAATATAAATATAAATATAAATATAAATATAAATATAAATATAAATATAAATATAAATATAAATATAAATATAAATATAAATATAAATATAAATATAAATATAAATATAAATATAAATATAAATATAAATATAAATATAAATATAAATATAAATATAAATATAAATATAAATAAAAGTAAAATAATTATAATAAATATTAAATTATAATTAATTACGTATACAAATATAAATAAAAATAAAAACTTAAGCTAAAATAAAAGTAAAACTAAAAGTAGAAATATAAACAAAAACAAAAATAAAAACAGATAATATAAATACAAATAAAATCGAAAATGAAAATAAAAATTAGAGTTAAAACCAAAATAAAATTGAAACTGAAATTAAAATTTAAAGTAAAACTAAAAGTAAAAACAAAAATGAGAATTAAATAAATTAGAAACAAACAAAAAAATATAAATATTGTATAATATGATAATAAAAAAAAATTACATAAAATGTATTATTGCGTAAAATTAAAAAAAAATTGTTTTTAACAATTATATGTTCGCTAACATACTTTTAATTGCCGCCATTTTTTAATTATCCAAAAATAATTTTTCTAAATACTTTGGAAAATTTACTACGAAATATATTTTTTGCAAAAAAAGATATAATCCATAAATATTTGCAATATGCCTTTATCTATAGGCAGAAGTATAGAAAAAACAACAATAAAAAATTCAAGCACACGCGTATTTAAATGGCATGCTGTGAAGTGTCATTCAACCACTTCAAATAATCGTCCATAGCCCATATGTACACACACACGCACACACGCGCGCACACACATCATTAGCTTAAGAATAACAGCCATTGTCGCTATTATATTATAAGCGGCAGAATTATTGATGATTTTTTACGTGCTTTATTTCAATAAAGTTATCATTTTTATTAATAACTAAATTGGCGAAAAACACCTTGACAACTAATACGAGTAGAACGACAGAATTTTCAATTCCTTTTTCTCGTCATAAAATATGAGCACTCAACACACTTCTTGACATTTAGGTGACTTGGTAACTGGTTAATTGAGTGACTAATGACTCGCTTGTGTTTGAATGATTATAAATTTAATTTAGAATTATTTTTGTGAAATTTTTGTAACTAAGCACTTGACTACGGGCGGAAAACAGTAATTGTGGCAAGATTAAATTTTATAGCGATTGATTTTCGCTGCAATTGATTTATTGAATTTGTTTGCTTTCGAAAAATTAGCTAATTAAAACAAAAATTAAAATTGCCATAAATTAAATCAATTTAAAATGTGATTAATTAATTGTTCATTATTTAATGACCTCAATCAGGAGTCAATGATGTTTTGAGTTATGCTAAAAGCTCCTCTTTTACTTTTTTCGTTGTTATGATTATATCAAAGATCGACTATTTTTACCACTAAGTGAACTAAATAATTGAATAGTTGACTAAATAACCAAAACAGTCGCTTGTATACTGAAGTATAATTAAAATTAAGATAACTGATTAAATCTATGATTTAATATTAACTAAGATGACTATTTAATTTTGAATAATGAATTTTCTGTTTAAACTCCTTCAGTGACAACTTATTAAGCCGCCGACTAACTAACTAAATGCTCGGCTCACAGCCTACAACACCGGCTTGCTAATTAAATGAGCATTTAAATGCCGGTATGACAAGCTATTTAATCTTTTCAGTGTTTTCTGCCGCCTTGGTTACGCGGCTTATTGGTTTGCTGCCTTGCTTATTTTTATTTATTTTTTTGCTTCTTTTGATGTTTTTGGCTATAGTGCGAATAAAATGGTTTCTTCTATTTTGTTTATTTTTTTTTTTAATTTTTTTTTTTGACCTGTTCTTTTCAACAACAAACCGGCTTAATTCAAATCAATCATTCACACTTTATACCAAAGCTATAAAACACTTCAAAGTAAGTGGTGAGAAAAAAAATCAAATAAAATGCTTGCAAAGGAAACGCGCACACTTAGGGTAAGAAAAAATAAGTAGTTAAAACAATAATAACAACAATCTCAAGCCACTCGTTTTAGTGGCACAGAGAGCAAAAAAAAAAATGATTAAACCTTGAAAATGCCGGCTCTTGTGTTTTATGATGGCATACAAATGCGGCTCACGAGCACAGTGATTTTTTACATACATATGTACATGCATACATGCAGTGGCAAAGAAGTGCTTGCTTTTTTTAGTAGATTTCAAGCACTTTACTCTACAACTTGGTGGCCACTTTGCCATTTTGGTTGGAAACTACCTGCCTTTGTATGTTGTTAGGTTTATTTATTTGAGGCACATAATTAAAGAATGTATTGTAAGTTTATTTGTATGTAGTAGTCAGAAAATATTCTTAAATTTTTGCGCACTTGTTTCCATGTTTTTTTGCAAATAATGTTCATGTATACTGAAATATTTACTAAAGCAAACTAAACAAATTAGTCTACTTAAAATTAAAAATGAAAAAAAAATTAATTAAATATATAAAATAAAATAAAATAAAATAAAGCAAAATATAAAATAAAAAGCATTAAAATAAAAAAATTATTTTAAATTAAATAATATTAAAATAAAAAAAATAAGTTAAATTAAATAAAAATAAAAAAAATAAGTTAAATTGAATTAAATTAAATAAAATGAAATAAAATAGAATAAAATAAAAAATAAATGAAATAAAACAAAATAAAATAAAATAAAAAACTTGAATAAATTAATAATAAATAAAGAAAAATAAATTAAAATAAAATAAAATAAAATAAAATAACTAAAATTAAAAATAAATAAAATTAAATAAACTAAAACAAAAAAGTAAAATAAAATAAGTAAAATAAACTAAGATAAAATAAAACAAAATATAACAAAATAAAAAAGAAATGAAATAAAACAAAATAAAATAAAGTAAAATAAAATAAAATAAAATCAAATAAAATAAAAAACTTAAATAAATTAATAATAAATATAGAAAAATTAATTAAAATGAAATAAAATGAAATAAAATGAAATAAAATGAAATAAAATAAAATAAAATAAAATAAAATAAACAAAATATAATAAAATAAAATAAAATAAAATAAAAAATTTTATAAAATAATGTTAAACAAAGAAAAATAAATTAAAATAGAATAGAATAAAATAAAAGGAAATAAAATGGAAAGAAATAAAAATAAATAACATAAAATAAAATAAAATAAAATAAAATAAAATAAAACAAACTAAAATAAAATAAAAGGAAATAAAATAGAACGAAATAAAAATAAATAAAATAAAATAAAATAAAATAAAATTAAATAAAATAAAATAAAATAAAATAAAATAAAATAAAATAAAATAAAATAAAATAAAATAAAATAAAATAAAATAAAATAAAATAAAATAAAATAAAATAAAATAAAATAAAATAAAATAAAATAAAATAAAATAAAATAAAATAAAATAAAATAAAAGAAAATAAAATAAAATAAAATAAAATAAAATAAAATAAAATAAAATAAAATAAAATAAAATAAAATAAAATAAAATAAAATAATATAAAATAAAATAAAATAAAATAAAATAAATTAAAGTGAAAAAGTAAAATAAAATAAATTAAAGTGAAAAAATAAAATAAAATAAAATAAAATAAAACAAAGTAAAATAAAATAAATGAAAGTGAAAAAAATAAAATAAAAAAAGCGAAATAAAAGAAAATAAAATAAAAAATTAATATAAATTAAAGTAAAAAATTCATTTAAAAAAAGACAAAGTGACATTTAGTTATTAAATGATATACATTTAAAATCACATAAAATAAGTGTCAAGCACTAGAGTAGTTAAGTATACCTATACTATAGCTTACACTAATATTAAATATAGGTATACCGCAATGTACACAAAAGCATAACTGATTTGATCTTTTGTTGCGTGTATTTATAGGCACGTGTTTGCTTGCAATACGTAGGTAAATATTTGTAAATTTTTGGAATTTGTGTTTCTGTGTCATATATATTTGTATATATATTTCCTATATGATCATTTTGAGTTAAAACCATAGCAACAATACAATTGCTAAATTGTACATAATAATTCTCACACGAATATCAAATGTCATCGACCGAGCGACCGACCGACCGACCAGCTGAGTTGAGCTACTACAAGTCTATTACTCATACGCAGTGGCGTTCAAATATTCTATTGTATGTATATTTATATGTATGACTGTAAGAAATATTAATTAAATGGAACACATGTTTCGTATTTTTATAAATTTTCAACAATTTCTAGCACGCAGATAAGCCAAAGACGTAGCATATGCATGAGAATGGGCTTGAAATTAATCTATAAATTCTTATAATAAATATTTATTTCTTCATCTACAACATACATACGTGTATGTACGAGTATGTATGTATACAAAAAATATATATTTGCATATATTTAATTAATTGAGTAATTAAATGATCGCTCATTTTGATAGATAGGCGCGTGTGCTTTGTACATACACACGCTTGTAGCATCTCGCTCATGAGACTTTTATATACGAGTATAAACATGTTTGTATGTACGTGTATATACAAATGAACGCAATTATATGTAGTTAACACATTTTTACGCATTTCACCTTGAACACGAGCACCGACTTGATGACCAGCACATGGTTTACTGCTTGCTGCTGCCGTGCGAGAATGGTAATCAGAAGTATTGGCTGATATAGCAGGCGTACAGAATACTTATAAATATATGTATATACGTGTACATATATACACAATTAAAGAATCGCTTAAAAGTAAAAAACAAAAAAAAAACTACTCCAGCACTTGCCGTTGACTTAGCCATGTAAGTGACCAAGCAGTTTCTACGGCAGGTTTGAGTTCAGAGTAAAAGTAAATATATACGTACGTATGATGTTCTAACAGCCACAACGTGCTGCCTTAATGAATATGTGTGTGTATGTAATTAATGTGTATGTGAGGGCGTAATTGCCAGTAAGCATTGTTAATAAATTGCTAAATAGTAGTAGCTCATAGCATTAAATAGATCATTATTCAGCATTTTTGAGTTGATAGATAGTTGGGGAATTTTATTTTTTTAAATCCGAAAGGAAAAGGTTAAAGAAATTTTTATGGTTATTTTTTAATTACTATTTGTAGTTTACTTAATTAAAATTTTTTAATAATTAATTTACTTACTATAATATTATTGATTTATTTTTTAATTATTGACCTAAAACAAGTGTATCAGACACTATAGAATGCAAATTACAAATTAAAAAAAAAACAATAGAAAAAAAATTAGTAAATAGAAATCAAAATTTAATTTTTTTATTTAATTTAATTAAATTATTTAATTACATTTTTTTAATTTTGTCGCTAATATTTACGAACAAAATTTTATATAATACATGCAGTATTCTTTTCCAAAATATTTTTTTTTTTAAATTCAATTAAATAATTATTTTTTATTTTACTTTTTGAATTTAAAAAAATATATATATTTATTTCGAAAGCGTAGGAGTTTTAAAAACAAATTTTATTAAAGTTAGAAATGATTCAAAATAAAAGTGCATTTTTTCTTTGATTGTATAATAATCAAATCCGTTACAAAGAGAAGATATTTTTTAAATATCAATAATTTTTAAGCGTACTATTTTGGAAAACCTATTACAAACAATTTGTTTTAAATACTTTCCCAATATAAAATGTTATTTTTATAAAAATAAGAATTTTAAGTTTTTCTAAACTGAATTCGAAAATAGTTTTTAAAACTGAAAAGCATAAAAATCGAAAAAAATTAAAGTAAAAAATATTAAACAAACATATAAACGTATAAAGTTAAAAAACAAAATTTTTTAATTTAATTTATTTGAGAAAAAAAAAACAATTTAAAATGTTTACAATAATATTAAAAAAAAAGTTTAAAAAATACAATTAAAAAATTTATTCGTTTCTAATAATCAAGTCAATTATTTATAACAATAAAAATACATATATACAAAAATAAGAACACGCGTACCCAGCTTATCAGCAGCATGGTTTTTGCGTCGAAACAAAAAAAAAACAAATAAATTAACATATTACTAAAAATTGTATATTATTACTATTATCATTTCTTTTATTTAGCGCCACAACGTGCTCGCGCACATTGCGCATTTGATGATTATCAACAGCGGCGCGAAATGGGCTAATGACCCAGCAGGAAATTTAGTGCAAAAAATAATTTCAAAACAATGTTTTTATTAGTTTTTCTTTTTATTTCTATTCAATTATTTTATTTCGTTGCGTTATTTATTTTAGTATATTTTTTATTTCATTTTATTTTATTTTAATTGGTTTATTTCATTCATTTTATTTTTTTGTTTATTTTAATTTTTTTTTTATAAATTAGTTGATAAAATATTATTATTTTTTATTTAAAAGGCGCTTTCTTACTAAAGTTGTCTATTTTTAGTGGACGAGCAATATATAAATTTATTAGTTTATATTAAAAAAATAAGTAAAAAAGAAATTCTCCTTTGTCTTATTGGGTATTTTATTTTATTTGAAACACGTGTATTTTCATGTAATTTTGAATTTTTTACGTCATACCAGCCTTTTGACTTTTGTTTTCATTACATGCGCGTGAATATTTATCAAGCAAATGCTAATGTAATACAAGTAAATGCCATAAATTTGTATTGACACATCATTTATATAAATCGATTTGCAGTGTATATTTGAAACGTGTTAATAGTGTGGCTTATTGGCACAGTGATACATTTTTATTGCCTAATATTCATAATCTATTTTCACTTTTTGCGCGGGGCGTATCAAATTTTAAAGATTTTATTAGCAATTAAGTAGTCGATGAAATAACTAGTTATTTTAGTAGTTATGTAACGTTACTAGTTAACTTATTATTCGTGGCACTTTTAAGTGTGTGTGTTAGATGATCAGTTAAGTAATAGTTATTTTATCAGTTATTTGATTCCTTAAATAATAATTTATGTTATTAGTTACTTAACTAATAATTTAACCAGTTTTTTCATTAGGTTTTTCTTTAGATATGTCATAATCAACTGGTCAAATAACTAAATCTGTATGCATTTAATAATTAAGTACATTTTTTTGAAGGTTATCAACAATGAGATTTTTCTACACTTTTTAAGGCGTTTTCAAAAATTCTATGTGTTTTTCGTTCTAATTAAAAAACACGTTTTCAACAAATTACCGATACTTTATGCATACTTAAAAATTTTACACCCTTTTATATTTCTTCTTTATGGTATCATAAAATATATATTTTGCTTTTTCAGCCTAAAATAAATATTTTTAAACATAAAAATTATTTTTGTTTGTCATAAATTTACTTACAATTTTTTCACATACGCGTACAAAAACAAAAATCTCTTAAATACATTTTGTGCACAACATTATTCTACACACACACCACACAAATATTATTTCCTCCTTCATTAGCAACTCAAGTATGTATGCCATAAATTCATATAATTCCTTAAAAAAATAAATATGAAAAAATAAATAAAAATATACCTAAATATTAATTTTGTTTATTTTTTTTTTTTCAAAAATATGTACACAATTTTACGAATTTTATGAATTGTCAGCGTAATTTGTACGCTAGCAAATTTTAAAATTCTTTGCAAGCCATTTTAACAGTCACATCGGGCACGCACACGTACACGTACGTGTACACGCACATATATAAACTTCCTCGTGAAACAGCGCAATAATAACAATAGCAACAATAATGCCTTTATATGTCAACACAAAATGACAAAATGTCCAAATCATTTTACAGACACAAGACAAGTTGACAGCTTAAGCAATTTCATGCATACATATGTACATATGTATGTGTGTATTTGTATTTATATGTTGCTTTTCTTGTTGTTGTAGTTGAAATTATGACCACACCAAATTGGCGTTAGCAAATAAAATGCATAGCTTATAGATTTTTTACAAAATAAATACTAAATTACTGCGGCAAAAGTATGCGCCTAAATACTTCAATACATACATACGAGTACATAAATGAGCCACCTGTTCATTGGGTTTCAGTTGCACTTTGCTTTTATTAACGGTAGTTTGGAACATCTGTTCAAAATGCTATTAAAATAAAGTACTTGTCGTCCCAATCGCTTTCTCTCCCTCTCTTTCTCTCTCTTTTTCTATCCCTAATGATTTGCTGTTGAGGTAGTCTGTGTTCTTGTGGCTAAAATCTTCGAAGTCTCTAACCAAGATAACAGCTGTTCAAGTGCTTGCCAGCTGATAGTCTCAAGTACCATATACACGTTCCGAGGTTTTTTTTATAATTTTTTATTTATTCGCAAAGACCGCCAGTTGTGAAATATTTCGATTAGTTACTTTTTATGTTTGGAAAATTTGTATATTATTTTATTACTAATCTTCCAAAATCAAAATTTTCCAAATAAAAAATTACTGATAACAACAATTGTTGTATTGTCGAGTTTTGCTGACTTTATCAGGCAACATTCAGGCCCATGTGCGACCCGAAAGGCGTTGTGCGTGAAAAAATAATTATGTTTAAATAGACATAAAATTTATTATTCATTATCGCCAATACTTGCTTACTGCAAGCATTTCAATATTATTTAATATAAAAAAATAATATATAATATAGAATAAACTTAAATTAAAATAAATAAATTAACATAAACTAAGTAAAATAAAATAAAATTAAATTTAAAAATTTAACAAAATTTAAAAAATCCAATAAAAAAATAAATTAATTATATGAAACAAAATAAAACGATACAATAAAATATAATCAAATAAAATAAAAAAAATAAAATAAAATAAAATAAAATATAATCAAATAAAATAAAAAAAATAAAATAAAATAAAATAAAATAAAATAAAATAAAATAAAATAAAATAAAATAAAATAAAATAAAATAAAATAAAATAAAATAAAATAAAATAAAATAAAATAAAATAAAATAAAATAAAATAAAATAAAATAAAATAAAATAAAATAAAATAAAATAAAATAAAATAAAATAAAATAAAATAAAATAAAATAAAATAAAATAAAATAAAATAAAATAAAATAAAATAAAATAAAATAAAATAAAATAAAATAAAATAAAATAAAATAAAATAAAATAAAATAAAATAAAATAAAATAAAATAAAATAAAATAAAATAAAATAAAATAAAATAAAATAAAATAAAATAAAATAAAATAAAATAAAATAAAATAAAATAAAATAAAATAAAATAAAATAAAATAAAATAAAATAAAATAAAATAAAATAAAATAAAATAAAATAAAATAAAATAAAATAAAATAAAATAAAATAAAATAAAATAAAATAAAATAAAATAAAATAAAATAAAATAAAATAAAATAAAATAAAATAAAATAAAATAAAATAAAATAAAATAAAATAAAATAAAATAAAATAAAATAAAATAAAATAAAATAAAATAAAATAACATAAAATAAAATAAAATAAAATGAAATAAAATGAAATAAAATAATATAAAATAAAATAAAATAAAATACAATAAAATACAATAAAATGAAATAAAATGAAATAAAATAAAATAAAATAAAAAAAAAATAAAATAAAATAAAATAAAATAAAATAAAATAAAATAAAATAAAATAAAATAAAATAAAATAAAATAAAATAAAATAAAATAAAATAAGACAAAATAAAATAATATAAAATAAAATAAAATAAAATAAAATAAAAAAATTAAATAAAATAAAATAAAAAAAAACAAAATGAAATAAAATAGAATAAAATGAAATTAAAGTAAATTAAAGTAAATTAAATTAAATAAAATAAAATAAAAAAAGATTAAGCAAGAAAAAACAAAATAACATAAAATACAATCAAATAATATGAAATATTTTAAAATAAAATATAAGAAAATTGCATAAGATATATTAAAAATAAAAATAGTATAAATAATTAAAAAAAAATAAAACAAAAGAAATTAAAATAAAATATATATTAAATTAAATTGAAACAAAATAAAATGAATTAAATTTGAATTAATTGAAATGAAATGAAATAAAATAATATAAAATAAAATAAAACAAAATAAAATAATATAAAATAAAATAAAATAAAATAAAATAAAATAAAAAAAACTAAATAAAATAAAATAAAAAAAAACAAAATGAAATAAAATAGAATAAAATGAAATTAAAGTAAATTAAAGTAAATTAAATTAAATAAAATAAAATAAAATAAGATTAAGCAAGAAAAAACAAAATAACATAAAATACAATCAAATAATATGAAATATTTTAAAATAAAATATAAGAAAATTGCATAAGATATATTAAAAATAAAAATAGTATAAATAATTAAAAAAGAATAAAACAAAAGAAATTAAAATAAAATATATATTAAATTAAATTGAAACAAAATAAAATGAATTAAATTTAAATTAGTTGAAATGAAATGAAATAAAATAATATAAAATAAAATAAAATAAAATGAAATAAAATAAAATAAAATACAATAAAATGAAATAAAATAAAATAAAATAAAATAAAATAAAATAAAATAAAATAAAATAAAATAAAATAAAATAAAATAAAATAAAATAAAATAAAATAAAATAAAATAAAATAAAATAAAATAAAATAAAATAAAATAAAATAAAATAAAATAAAATAAAATAAAATAAAATAAAATAAAATAAAATAAAATAAAATAAAATAAAATAAAATAAAATAAAATGAAATGAAATGAAATAAAATAAAATAAGTAAAAAAATTAATGCAAATATGATACAAACTAGAATAAAGTAAAATATATTAAAGAAATTAAATTAACTAAAATACTATAATATAAAGTAAAACAAATAAAGTAGTAATAAAGTATGATAAAATTAAATATAATAAAATAAGGTATAATAAAGTAAAAATAAATGAAATTATATTAAATTAAATAAACTGTTTTAAAATTACATAAATATAAATGAAAATCACCAACAATATTGTGGTGTTGAAAAAGTAAAAAAAAAGTAATAATACAAAAACAATACCAACAACAACAATAAAATTGAATAACTGACAAACGCAGCACGCGCTGCATATTTATTTATTAATTTATAATATATTTAATTACATCATCGACAAGCAGTGGGCGAGCAGGCAAGCAGTAGAGCGGCGCATAAAGTAGTACAAAATTAAAGAAAATAAAAAAGTGGCTATACGCATACATATGTGCATGTATATTTATATTGTACTATATAAATATATTTCATTTTGTATGCATATTTATGTGGTCTGCCTGTGCAAACTTCAACATGTCAGCATTTAAAATTGAATTAAATATTACTTATTTATTAATGTATATTTTACTGTAAACTTACATATTGCATATGCATATAATATATATAAATGTACATTAGCTGTCATCAACAATTCATGTGCTGCTTTGTTTTTTTTGCAACCAACGGACGCTATTGACAAGTCATGCAATTGCAGATATGTACATATGTATATATACACATATGTATATTGTATGCATATAGTATTGTTTATAAACTACATTCAAATAGTTATTGCTAACAAGGGGATAATGGATATATATACATATAGGTGTATGTAAAATGAATGCAATAACTGCTTGTATGTATGTATGCTTTGCATGTAATGCATTTTCAATGCTACCACGCTTGACTCATAAGCCGGCTACAAAAACATTTTTTTTTCATATATTGTTATTTTTACTTTATTTTGACAAAACAAATTTGATGTCAGCGCGAAAAGTTAAGCGAGGTTAGTATTATGACAAACGCAGGTGAAGCTCTATGTTCTCAACAGTCTGGCAGCTGTGAGTAGAAAACACAAAAAAAAACCAAACAAAAAAATTCAGACAGACAGGCGGTGGACAATTGTCGTCGCACTTGACAGTCGCGACGTGCCATTTAAGGCGTCATCGAGGAAAACTACATTTTGTTAAGTAAAAACAATTGGCCAGCTTCTTTTTATTGCATAAGTTTAGTTAGTAAATAGCTGAGATATGCATACATACATATACATATGCACATTTACACATGCATATTGGGTGAAAATTTCAAAGTGCATGGGGTTAGCTTTACGAGCTACATGTGTGAGGTGTTGAGTGAAGAAAGCTAAATTAAAAAATAAAAATATATAAAAAAATGTAACATATATTTAATTAAAATTAGAAAAATAATATAAATATAAAAATAAAAAAATAGTAAGTTCTTTTCAATTTTAACAAATTCAGACGCTTAGATAATAAAAATACAAATAAAAATATTGATAAAAAATAAAAATACTAATATGAAGAAAATGATAATAATAATAAAATAATAATAAAATAACTATAAAATATGCAAAAAAAATTAAAATTAAAATAAAAAATATTACAAAAAAATAAAATAAAATAAATATAAAGAAATAATATTTTTTTTAAATTACAAACAAATTAAATCACTTGAAAAATTAAAAAAAAAATTATTAATAATAATGAAAAATAGAAAACACTAATAAAAATAGAAAATAATAAAAAAACTAAAAAACAATAATAAAAAATTAAAAAAAGAATATTTTAAATTAAATAGCGATTTTTTGAATTTTCACAAACTTTTTTAGAAAGTGTATTTATTTATATTTAGTATAACAAATTCTTATCATAAAATTTTGAAATATCAAATTAAGATTTTGATCAAAGTAGTATACATAAAATGATCTGTAAATTATTAAAAATAACCTAAAAATAAAATAAAAAACAATTAAATGGAAATAAACATAAAAAATAAAATTAAATTGAAATTGTACTTCATATATTAAAAACTATTTAAAATAAAATATTATAAATAAAATAAAATGAATTTTTTTGAGTTATAATAAATGATAAATAATAATAAAAAATTATGAAAAAATAAAAAATTATGAAAAAATAATAAATTATGAAAAAGTAAAAAATTATGAAAAAATAGAAAATTATGAAAATTTTATTTAAATATTTCAAGTTGAAAAGTATTAATTTTTTTATAAAAAATTAGAAATTGTAAATATAAAATATAAAAAAAGCATACAACGTTTGGCTAATTGCTTAAAACTACTTAAAGATAAAATCAAATAAACAAAAAGATTTGTTGAAATTATGTTCCATATGTACTTCACATGCATAAATTGTAGTACATTTTTTTTAATTATTATTTCTAACTCGACACTCAAACGCTGGCAATTTACGTGAAGTTTTTATTTATAATTATTTTCTATACTGTTGTTGTTGTTGCTATTGCTCTTAACGCTATTACCACAATTATACTGTACTCAACTTTTTTTTTACTACTTTTTCAAGTTGTCACGCAGTGTCTTCTTCATTTTTCGTTATTTTTAGACTTTATTAATTTTTAATTTTTTTTTTTATTTTTTTTTTGTTTGTTTTTTTTTTAACCTTTTTGAAACTACTATTATACTTAAATATTTATACGCGCGTGTTGCACTAAACATAGGTATATGCTAATAGAAGATATTTATTTATAGCTTTTTACTTAGCTGTGTACTAACTACAACAACCATCAGTATCAGTCACAAGTCAACAACAAAATTCAATTAAAGCTAAGGTCAATTTTGAATGTCTATATTTGGTTAAGAAATATATTATTATTATTTTTGAGTGGTCATAAAATATTTATATGTATATACGAGTACATATGTATATACAATACATATATATATACTCATATGTACACATATATATTTCTTAGTTACTGAAAATCTGTTTATATTCTTAGCTTACTGCTTAAGCTGATAAATTATAGCTGCAGTGTATTATTTATGTGACTGTCAAAACTCAAAATAAAAAAAAAAACGAAAATAAATAAATACAAAAAAATTGAAAATTTGTATGCCGAAAATTTTGTGCTTAATTTTTTTTTTTTTGAAGATGTGCGTTAACAAAATATGTTTTAACAATTTTTGTCTCGCATACAACTAGTTTGCAACTGGTGCTATTTGAACTAGTCTGCATATATATTGTGTGTGAGCAAACAAAAACTAAAAAAAATTAAGAATTTTGCGTAGAAAATTGATTTCTCAAAATGTGTTTTGCATACAACTAGTGCACAACTAGAACCACTGGAACTAGTCAATTTGGCACGCACAAAACCATACATATATACATAAATATAAGTACCTATGCGCTGACGTAATTGCAAATGCAAATTAATCTTAAGAAATATTAAGTAAGAAATGCTTCCTCAGTATGCTCAACACGTTGCACAGTTTGAAGAGTTTTACAATCAGACAGAAATTTATTGTAGTGATTTCATTTAGAATTCTTAAATTTTTTCATTCATTTTTAGTTTTTTAATTCATTTTCATTTTTAATTTTTCTTATACTTGTTTTAGTTTATTTATTTATTTTTTTAATTTAATTCCTTTATTTCACAGTCATGTTTCCACTAGTTTCCTCTTTCCTTAAATTATTCACAATTTTCAGTACACGTACAAAGAATTTTTGTTTTTTATTTTTTTGAAAAGCTAACAAACAAATAAACTATATTTGTATGATAAACAAGTAAACCGAAAAAAAATAAATAAAAAGAAAAAAAACTAATATTAAATCAGGTAAAAGTGAAGATATGCATAAAAAGTCAACTTAAACCATTATCGGCCATAAATTAACGACGGTGCTATGTATGGATGTGACAATGTTTGTTTAAGTACTCGTCCTTGGGAAGTGTCAAGCGTTGAAGCAGTCAAAGGTAAATGGCTAAGCAAATGTTAGTTTAGGGTGTAGCTATAGGCGCTCGTGATGCATATTACGTACATACTAATGAAATTATTTATAGGAAATATATTTGTACACACATATTTTGGGTTGATCTATCTAAATACTAGAGTACCACCCCAGCCGGCTTATGACTACGCATGCTTCTCGCTTCTCGATTTTTCCTATTTGCGCTTGGTGTGGCCGTTAAAGTCAATAAACTGCAAAGTCTCTACGCCCACAAAATTATAATAAAGTTAATACAACTTCATATATACATACATGTATATAGCTTCAAGTGTTATAGGGGCATTGACGTTTTTAAGTATGCTTAATAAGTTACTTTTCATTACTTTTAGTTGATAGTTGGATTGAACTGTGATTTCGAGGAAAATAATAATAGAAAATTTAGTTTAAATTTAATAAATAATAGTATAAAAAAATTATAATTACAAAAATTAAAAAAGAAATGTTACATAAAAAAATATAAAAAGTTAATTATCAAAATTGAAAAAAAAAACAAGAAAAAGTAAAAACTTAATTATAATTCATATTAAAATTAAAGTTAATTTAAAAAAACAATTAAAATTAAAATTAAAATTAAAATTATAATTAAAAATAAAATTAAAATTAAAATTAAAATTATAATTATAATTAAAATTAAAATTAAAATTAAAATTAAAATTAAAATTAAAATTAAAATTATAATTAATTATAATTATAATTATAATTATAATTATAATTAAAATTAAAATTAAAATTAAAATTAAAATTAAAATTAAAACTAAAATTAAAATTAAAATTAAAATTAAAATTAAAATTGAAGTTAAAATTAAAATTAAAATTAAAATTAAAATTAAAATTAAAATTAAAATTAAAATTAAAATTAAAATTAAAATTAAAATTAAAATTAAAATTAAAATTAAAATTAAAATTAAAATTAAAATTAAAATTAAAATTAAAAGTAAAATTAAAATTAAAATTAAAATTAAAATTAAAATTAAAATTAAAATTAAAATTAAAATTAAAATTAAAATTAAAATTAAAATTAAAATTAAAATTAAAATTAAAATTAAAATTAAAATTAAAATTAAAATTAAAATTAAAATTAAAATTAAAATTAAAATTAAAATTAAAATTAAAATTAAAATTAAAATTATAATTAATTATAATTATAATTATAATTAAAATTAAAATTAAAATTAAAATTAAAATTAAAACTAAAATTAAAATTAAAATTAAAATTAAAATTAAAATTAAAATTAAAATTAAAATTAAAATTAAAATTAAAATTAAAATTAAAATTAAAATTAAAATTAAAATTAAAATTAAAATTAAAATTGAAGTTAAAATTAAAATTAAAATTAAAATTAAAATTAAAATTAAAATTAAAATTAAAATTAAAATTAAAATTAAAATTAAAATTAAAATTAAAATTAAAATTAAAATTAAAATTAAAATTAAAATTAAAATTAAAATTAAAATTAAAATTAAAATTAAAATTAAAATTAAAATTAAAATTAAAATTAAAATTAAAATTAAAATTAAAATTAAAATTAAAATTAAAATTAAAATTAAAATTAAAATTAAAATTAAAATTAAAATTAAAATTAAAATTAAAATTAAAATTAAAATTAAAATTAAAATTAAAATTAAAATTAAAATTAAAATTAAAATTAAAATTAAAATTAAAATTAAAATTAAAATTAAAATTAAAATTAAAATTAAAATTAAAATTAAAATTAAAATTAAAATTAAAATTAAAATTAAAATTAAAACTACTTTTACTTTTTATAAATTTTTATATTTATATTTTAATGCAATCAAAAATTTAATATTTTCCTGGTCTTCTAATATTATTTTTCACCCGTACATATATGTGCTCAATTTAGCCTTACAAAACGCTTCCTTATTAGCGTGTGCATGCACGTGTTTGAAACCAACAAATAAAAATAAAAAAAATTTATCAAAATAAACATAAAATTAAAAAAATTAAATTATAATTTCAAAAATTTAATCACTCAGACAGCAATAAACGAAATATTCGAAAATAAAATTAACAAATAAATCAAAGCATTGACGCGCCTACTCTTCCGCCTTTTCACCCACATTTACACGTTTACACATATTTACAATAAGCAATACGCCTTTATTTAGATATACTCAATACACACGCACAAACATACATACGGCGCCTTTCAAAAAAAAACAAAAAACTGTGAAAAATAAAAATTAAATTAAAATTAAATTTACTTCCGTTGAAATTACTGAGATATCAGCGCCTTTCCGCATACAAAACAAAGATACATACGTTTTTACAAATATATTTACAGGCATGCTTGAGCGCATTTTATTACTCATTTAAATTACTGAAAGCCTTACATTGACATGCCTACAAACATACGTACATATGTACATACAAGCACTAAGTCATAAATGCGATTCCCGTCTGAGGTTGCGTATACGACCTGTCCGTGTCGCTTCGGCTTTTATTTGCATACGAGTATAGTAAAAGTGTGTATGCATGTCTGTATGTAGATGTATGTAAGTATAATATAAAATTGAAATCACTTTCGGGCAGCATATATTTGCATGCAAATGAGGAAATAAAAATTTAGTGACATACGCCTTTGTATTTTCACTGTGATTTCGTGGGTGTGCATTTGTGTGAGTGTATCTGAATGCACTTAAGGTGACTAGTAACAAAGATAGAAAGCATGTATATAGAAAAAGGAAAAAAGATAATAAATTTGCATGTGAAAAGTGTGTAGAAGAAAGCAGAATAATTTCAAAGGCAAATATTTTATTTTTTTTTTGCGAAAATAACAATAAAAGTGCACACGTGGCATGCTAATGTAGACGACGTTTGAAGTTCAAGTTTATTTGAGCTTAATTTTATTTTATGAAGGTATGAGATCTGCTGATAAAGTGTAGATTGCTAATCTCTGCTTGAGATTAAAAGGTTGTCTTGTTGGCTATTATTATTATTCTGAGTTTATAAAAATAGATAAACAGAAGATAATGTTGAATTTTAGAAAATTTATTGTATAATGAGAAAGTGAATAAATTGAAAGGAAATATGTAGGAAGCTACAAAATTCTTTACAAAATGTATTTTCAAATATATTTTCATTGTGTTTTCAAAATGTTTTTATTTGTATAAAGTTCAAAAATTAGTCATTGAATTTATCTTAAAAAGTATTTTCATTATGCTATTAAAAATAAATTCTTCAATAGTTTTTAACAATTTTTGGGTATTGTAATACACTTTTTAATGTTTAAAAAAATTAATAATATTAATATTTTTAATTTTTTTCCAAATATATTTTAAAATAACTAAAAATAGTTAAAAAAAATTATATTGAATTTCAAATAAATAAATATAAAAAAATAAAAATTAATTAATAAATAAAAAAAATTATAACAAATTTAAATCTTTTATTTTTGTATAATATTTTAACCCTTTAATTTACTCCTGTTTAGATAAATTAAAAATTATTTAAAATTTATTCACTTCCGCAATTATTTGAAAACTTGAAAAAAAAAATATTATTTTCCAATAATTTTAATGTATATTAAAAATATGTTTATATTTTTCTTATCAGATTAAAAACACTGTTAAAAATGTTTTTTATTTATCTATTTGAAAATTTTGATTAAAAATGCAAAAGATTAGAATTTTTGCTTCAAAAATATGAATTTCCAATAGCAGGGCTTCAGGAAAAGGTTACTTGAAAACTATTTTCCCCTCATGGTTATTTTCAAAAACTTATTTAATAGTTTTAAAAATTTGTTATTTTAAATTATAAATGGCTATGGCAACCCTGCTATAAAATTACATTGTTCGTATAGTTTTATACATGTATCTGTCTTTATCTTCCCTTTCAATGTGTATTTATTTTCAAATTTTAAATTGAAAGTGAAGTTTGGCAACCCTACCCAAAAAATTTGTTTGTTTATAAATATCAAATTTTCTTAGTTAAAAGTTTTATAATTGTATTAAAATAAATTAATAAAAACAAAAATCCATTAAAACATGGCAACCCTACTACAAAATAAAACTTAAAGTTTAAATTAAATTGGCAACCCTGTTATAAAATTTGTCTTCTCTATAGATAGTTTCTAAAAATTTATAAAAATATTTTAAAATACTCGCAATTGAAATTAAGAGCACAATTGGCAACTCTGTTCAGAAATTGGATTCGAGGAAATATTTATGTAGTTTTTCATTTAGCTAAAATAATTAAAAAAATATTTTGAGGATATGAAATTGAAATTTAATATCACAAAAATATGGCAACCCTACTAACAAGAAGTTACAGATTTTTCAACCTTTAATAACCAGTTTTTCGCTCTATGGACAGTTTTTAAGTTAAGGAATACACAAATTTCTTGCAAAACTTATTGTTTGTAAATATATTGAGCATAATTAAATAAATTGCAAATAAATCAAATATTTTCTTAACAAATTTTTCTGCAAATAAATAAACATTATGCCAAATTAACTTGGCTAATTGCCTAACTATTTACTTAAGGGCACAACCAGCGCGAACAAAAGAAAAGAAACTACGACAACCGAAACCAATATTTACTGAACTGAGCGACAGACACAGCTGCGTGCATATGTCATAATTGTTGGACCATAAAAAACGAGACAAATTTTTATTTATGCGCGCACCACACACGGGGATTAAGTTGGCTTTATTTGATTTTTGATTTTTTCTTCAATGCTAATTTTTTTTTTTCTAATATTTTAAAATATTTTTTTTTTATTTATGCAAAAAATGTACGCAGCTCAGTAGTACCCGCACGTGTAGGCGAATATTATTGTGCGTATTTATGGTAGTGTAGATTTGTATAAGCTTAGCGAACGGTGAGACTTGTAAAACCAGAAGTGTTTGCGCCGTGATGAGTTTGTTAACAACTTCACGTGCCTACTTACAAGGACGCACGTCTTCAATGTTCGAATATTAATTACTTTTAAATTTATGTTTATGAATTTTAATTTTAATCTCGCACAACACTTGCCGCAATTAGCCATACTAATCAACGCTTTCTCTCTCTCTCCCTCTCTCTTTTTTCAACTCTTTACAGACAATTTGTTGGCCGCACGCCACAATCCAGCACATCGTAACAGCACCTCGAGCGATGCCGCCGCCAGCGATGACCTCAACTCGAGTTCGAGCAATGAAGATTTGAGCGCCGTCTACACGGTGATGTCACAGCCGGACAAGAAGGGCTGCAAGGCACGTAGAAATCGGCAGCAGCGTCGTCGTAAGCGTCTAGACGAACAAAACGGCGACCAACTTCAAGCCATTCCCATGGATGTGGACGAGGATAGCAAAGAGAATCGACGTCCACAGCAGCAACAGCAACAGCAGCAACAACAACAACAGCATCACAGCCAACAGCAGCGCCAACAGCAGCAGCAGCAGCAGCAACAACAACAACAGCAGCAGTCCGCTAAATCAAGCGGCATCAATTTGCGTAAGCAGTGCACTAAAGCGGCCGCATTGAAAGCGGTCAACAAGCATCACAGCAGCAGCAGCAACAACAACAATAACGGCAGCAACAACAGCAGTGGAGGCAACACAAAGTCGCATGCGCTCACCAACTCCTCATCGAATTCATCAGTATGCAGCGCACTCTCCTCCGCTTCATCCTCATTCTCACACTCAAGCACATCGCTCGCATCGAGCACTTCGTCCGCTTCGAGTTCGCCCACCAATTCGGCCAACTGCTCGCCCACTGCCTCACCCACCGCCAGCAAGAGAAATGCAGAGAATTTCCGTAAGATAGCACGCGCACTCGCGCCGCCACTGCGTCAGTACAGCAAACTGAATATGTCCGAGACCGAGCTCGTGCAACATTTACGCCGTTACATAATCGATCCGAATCTGTTGCGCGTCTACGGTTACCCAGTAGAGAGCGCCATACACGAGGGTTGCATTGAGATTTATAAATGTCTGCCGCGACCGTTTGGCGTACACACACATCACACTACATCCAAAACGGATATTGTCAACACTGCGGATGGCTTGCAAATGCACTTCTCTACAAGCACCACAACAAGTGTCGACTTGAAGACACAGTGGACGCTCGGTAACGATAACTCTACGGATTCCGGTCAGGGTTCAGGCGAATCCAGTCCGCCCTCCATGGATTCGGACTCGAGTGAAGCGGGTGAAGATGAGCCCGCCACCACTACGGCCTGTTTCACACCCGATGGCAGCTATCAAATATTTTCACAATACGATCAATCGTTGGAGAAACAGTGTGTGCGTTGTATGCGCACATTCCATGTGACCGAATCCGGCGAGTATCTCAGCTATGAGAGTTGTACTTTCCATTGGGGTAAACTCTACAACCTGTACACAGGCAGTAAGGGTTACACAACACAATACACCTGCTGTGCAGGCACTAAAGAGACCGAGGGCTGCTCACGCAATTCACTGCATGTGTGGACCGGCGCTGTAGTAGGCATAAATGGCCCGTACACTGATTTCGTGCATACACGTCCGCGTTCCGAGGATAAACCCGCCAGCGCAACGAAAGTCTACGCGCTGGATTGTGAAATGTCTTTCACCGGTCGTGGCTTGGAAGTCACAAAAGTGACTGTGGTCGGTTATGACGGTCAATTGGTGTATGAGCATTTCGTGCGACCCGAAGTCGAGATTGTCGACTATAATACACGTTTCTCGGGCATTACCGAGAAAGATCTCTGTACACACTCGAATAAGGGAGTCAAAACATTGGCGGAAGTGCAACGCGATTTGCTGCAGTTGATCGATGCCGATACCATACTGATCGGTCATGGGTTGGATAATGATTTGCGCGTGCTGCGAATAGTTCACAAAACAATTATCGACACATCGATCGCATTCCCGCATTCGAGCGGTTTTCCCTATCGGCGCGCGCTCAAAAACCTCACAAAGGCCTGTCTCAATCGCGATATTCAGTGTGGCGATGCGGGGCATAGCAGTTTCGAGGATTCGCGTGCCTGTCTGGAATTGATGTTGTGGAAAGTGCGTAAGGAGTTGCGACCGACGGCGTACTGATGAGCCACTCGGCAGAAACACGACGTGGGAGGTTCGGGTGTACAACTATAGTGGCGTATTGCTCAGCGTGAGAATGAGTGAGAGGGAGAGTGTTAGTGTATAAGGTTGAGAGTGTGAAAGTGAGTGTGTGTGTGTGAGTTTTTTATATACATTTACACATTGTATACGTGTTTGAGTGCGTGTTTAATTTTTTTTACTAGTTTAAACTTGTAAATGAAATGTTGTTGTTTTTTTCTCGCTTTCTTTACAAAGTTTTCTTTAAAGCTGAGCTCAATAATAAGCCACCATATGAATTAGTTTGAAACCAGAAAGAAATATGAAATCTCTTAAATATTATTCAAAAAGCTGCTGTTGTTCACATTTAACAAAAATGGAGCGGAATTTTTAAAAAAATGTACTGATTTATTGCTGTGATTTTTGCACTTGCGCGCGCTGTTCTCTCATTTATTCAATTCTCTTTTTTTATTTTTGTTCGTTCAGTTATTCATCTTGGCAAAAATTCAAGTGTCGATTCTTCATGAGAAAATGTTGAAAAATATTTTATTCATAATTTAAATCATTCAAAAATCATTAAAAGTGAAATGGAAAATATTTAACAAAAATTTAATTTTTTTTAAATGAAAATCCTTTATTTTATTTATGATTAAATTAATATCATTTTTCCAAAAAGCTAATTAAAAAGAATAATTCTTCTTAAAATAATTTTTTTTTTCAATTTATCTAGTTAAGTTTTGAAAAAAAATTGTTTTTGTGAAAACTGTTCAAGTTCTTTGAAGCGTTTTTATTGTGAAAATTTTGAAACTGTCAATTTTTTTTTTAAAATTGAAAATGGTGTTTACGAAAATTTAACTAATATTTTTTGACCAATAACTTAAATAGAAAAAATTTAATTTTTCTAAAAATAAAACATTAAAAATATTTTCCAAAAATTTAAATTTGCTAACATAATTATTTTGTTAAATAATTTAATTACTGAACCTTTTTTAATTTTTCTAAAAGCAACATTTCAAAAATATTTGAATTCGAGAATTGCTCAAGGTCCTTTAGCTGTTTTTATTGTTAAATTTTTGAACCTGTCTAATTTTTTTGGAAAGTCAGTTATGTTTTTTTAAATTTGAAAATGCTGTTTACGAAAATTTTAACACGAAAAATTTCTCTTCGGAAAATTTTTTGTTCTCTAAATGTTAATTTTTGAAATAATATTTAAAAAAATTTTTTCGAAATAGCTTTTTTTTTGCATTTTTTCCATTTCTTATTTTTGTTTTTCGTTTTCCATTCAGAACCCTCGCATATCTTTCAAACTTTCTCTTTAGGAAATATTGTTTTCATTAAAAAATTTTCGCAAAAAAATATTTTTTTTTCATTCATATAATTTTTTTTTACATATTTTGTTTTTTTTTTTGTTCAAAATTTCGGCCAACATTGATATTCTGTTTTTGTGAAATTGTGTAAAATTTTTTGTAAAATTTCACTCCAATTTTGCCAAATTTCATTACTTTGAGAATTGGTTTTTGTTTGTAAATAATAAAAATAAAAATGCTAAATGGACATACAACTACAAACAAAAAATATCGATTTGCAAGCACATTCATAAGGAAACATACGAATATTTTTATATGTATTTGCTGCTTACATAATTTTTTTTTTACACAAAACAAGATACATACATATGTACATTTATGTATGTATGTATAAGCTGCAGAATAATTGAAAAAAGAAACAAATGTAGTTTAAATTTTACTTTGTTAATATTAATTTTTAACATTGCTAAAATACATATACACATACATACAATTTTTTCATTAATTTAGTTAATAGTTTTCATATGAAAATAATTTTATTTTATTTTTTTTTATTTATTGACGAATACATTTTTCATTTACATTAAACAAACAAAAAATATTAAATAAAAAAATATTTTTTTAAACACAAGAAAAGTCTAAAAACACTAAGAAAACCTACCTAAAAGCACAAAAAATATTTAAATTTATTTTGTAAAAAAAATATTTTTTTTTTTAGTTTATTAGGCGGCAAAACATTTGTTGACCTCACCACCATTTCATGTAAATTTAATTTAAGCAGTTTTTTTTTTGGAATCTTAGCTGTAAGTTTACTACGAAAAAATAAATAAATATATACATCTATGATTTTGTAAAAAAAAATTAGGATAAAATTAAAAATAAAATAAAATTGCGGTATTTTATGCAGCCTTAATGTTAATTATTTCTGAAAAAGAAGAATAAATTTCTTTTAAACACTTATGTGCTTTACTGGAAAATGGAAGAAAAAACAAGCGGCGAAGCAAAGAAAACCCCCATTGTAAAAATGATGTTCCTAGTTTTTAAACAAAAAATATTGAAAAGCAAAAATTTAGCATATAAAAATGGATTGTCAATATTTTTTTTCTTCAAGAAAACATTTTTATGTGTGTCTAAAGTGAGTTAGAAATATAAAAAAAGAAATTTTAACTTAAAAACACAAACAAAAACAAAACAAAAAACAAATGCAATTTGTAATTGTTAAAAAACTTTTATGCATATTTTTAACTTTATTTAATTTCTGTTTTCTTACTGAATTTTCGCACACCTTTGTACAGCGCACATTTCAATGAAAAGTGTTAAGTGTATTCAATACAAACAAATTTAACAGCAAACTTAATTAAAAAACAATAACAAAAAATACAAAAAAAAAAAAAAAAAACTAAACCTAACGAACATAAAATGTCCACAAACACTTTTGTGGCGATATTTTATGGCTGCTAAAAAATAAAATTTGATTTATTTTTTACGATAATTTGAAACAAAAAATGCAAAACTCTCTTTTTATTTCGCGACATTGACGGCAAGTCATTGCATGGGAGGGTAGCTGGGGGTGTTTTGGGGAAAATCAATAATGATGGGTGAGTATGTGGACAAAGAGAGTAATACTTTGAAAAGTAGTTCTAGAGAAACCCGTTGATTCCCTCTCGGAACACTCTTCTTCTTATGTTCGCTCTTTTTTCTAAAGCATATAAGAGACTGCATCATCAACTCTTTCAATGCGGTTGCAAATTTCATCCAAATCATCTAGGTACAACTCCAAAAAAAATTTACAACTCTCCAATTGTCGCTGCTTGATGAGCGACGTGAGCATTCGTGGTACCTAAGGGGCACTAGTTTTTTTCATATTTAATGTTCATGCAAAATCTCTCAAGCTACCTCTTTACTAATCTATAATCATTCTGCTATCTGCCACAATTTAATTCCTCGATCAGCCAGTACTAATTTTTCGACTTTCTAAACATTTTCTATGGTCACGACCGTCACTGGGCGCTCCGAGCGGGCGTCATCCTCACAGGTCCCTCTTCACTATTCAAACATGGCGGTGAAAGTGCATACGTCAGCTTCTTAGCAAAATTTGGTCGGGATGAAAGCATGCCCGACGACTGGAACCTATGTGTGCTCTGCTCAATCCATAAAAAAGGGGACACCACAGTCTGCACCAACTATCGTGGGATAATATCTCCTATCGATTTTAAAGCCGCCTACGTGAGCAAGAATAAGAGCTGCCATTCCGCCGCAATGTCTGAATTTGGTATCCCCGTCTCCAAGCCGTTCGATACCAAACGAGGTTTCAGACAAGGTGATTCCTTATCGTATGACTTTTTTAATTTAAAGCTGGAGAAAACAATACGAGCTGCAGGGCTGAATTGAGAAGGTACAATCTTCTATAAAAGTGTACAGCTGTTGGCTTACGCCGATGATATTGACATTATTAGCCTCAACAACCGCGCCGTGAGTTATGCTTTCTCCAGACTGGATAAGGAAGCGAAGGATATGGGTGTGGTAGTGAACGAGGCCAAGACGAAGTATGACAGGAATGTCATCAAACAAACAGTCATCGCATTCGCGACTCAGCTCCCACGTCACTGTTGACACTTAAAGCTTTGAAGTCGTAGATAACTTCGTATATCTTGGGAACTATTATTAACACCAACAAAAAATGTCAGCCTGGAAATTCAATGCCGAATCACTCTTGCTAAAAGGTGCTACTTTGGACTGAGTTAGGCAATTGAAGAGTAAAGCAGCAGCTACGCTGGTTAGGTCATGTGGTCCGTATGGATAAGAATACTCCAGATATGAAAATTTTCAATGCAGTACCCGCCAGGACAATAAGAGAATGACCTCCACCCCGTTGGAAAGACCAGGTACAGTGGGATCTGGATCTACTTGGTACCTCCAATTGGCGTCAAGCAGCGAGAAAAAGGAACAAATGGCTCGATGTTATAAATTCAGCTAAAATCGCGTAAGCGGTGTCTACGCCAATAAAGTAAGTAAGTATATGAAGAATCAGAATGCAAAGCTTCAAGATATCTAAGATGAGTACTAAATAAGGCCGGGCAGAGAATGCGCATGAGGTATTGTAATTCAAGTACAGCTGTTGGAGTAGTTCTTAGCGTTCTTGTTATACAATGGTTTTTAGTACATGATTTTGCTGACAACGATCCACCACACCATAGCACCATAGAGCAATATTGGCTTGACCACCGCTATGTAACACTAATGCATGAGGTCAGGCGATAGACACCACGTAGATCCTAGCATCTTCTTTCATGCGTGAAGAGCATTATTGGCCTCTCTTATACAATGACAATTACACTTCAACTTACAGTCCAAAAGTACTTCCATGTACTTGGTATGCTTCTTAATTGTTAGCTCAGCCCAGTTAAGTCGTGATCTTGTACTTCCTACTTTTCAGTATTTTCTTTTAGCCACAAAATATTCTTCGCGGTGAAGCTCTCGTTCATAGGAGCTAAGACAAACAAGTTTTGCAAGCTGCGTTTCATCTACCATAAGGTCAATTCTAGGCTGAGTGTACCTATATTCTACCACCGTACAAGATAATACTTCAATGTGTAAGATTCATTGAAATAACTTTTTCTTTAAACGCGCTGTTTAGTTAGTACCGAGGTTTATTCAATTTTAGTTTGTGCTCATTACACTATCGGTTGGGGAAGACAAAGAGTACCTGTTCAACCAGGGTTAATCTCTGTAGCAGCAAGATGAGGAAGGATCAATGACAGTTTGGTTGTTGGACGAGAATGGTTATTGACTGACTTTGGGTGAACGAAAAAAAGTTATGACGAACAATGCTGACGACGGCCGAAAGGTGTCTATTGCTGCAATATCTGTGATCCAACGGTCGCGAGAGTTGAGGTGGGATTATGGCCCGTCTGAGTGGCTTAACTAAGACAAGCTTCAAATATTCAAAACACTCACCGCATTCTTCCAGTAAATAAAACTTTTACTCAATAAAGCTAATCTACTAAGGAAATATTTTATGTACGCTACCTTAGAGGCCATCTAAGAAGAGCACAGTATTCTCAACAACCACATGAAAAAGATATGAGGGTAGTTTACCTAACATTTTTGTCAGAGCTCCATATCAATATCCAAAAGATTCGGACGGATTGACTTGAAGTTTTGTCAGATTCTTTCAAAGATTCCTAGGAAGGCTTTTAGCATAGATTAACAGTATATATGGTTTTTTTTGTAGTTCTTCACAAGACCAATTCGAATAACTATTGGACAAAATGCAGAAAGCAACATATGGCTGCTAGTTTATTATATAGACCAGTTCTAGCTGTTTAGCCAACTGTTTTAGAGTAGTTTATATACTAAATAGGTCTGTAGATCTTCTCTCTTTCTCTCTCTACTTCTGCAACAAATGGCTGGTATACGAGTACAATCTGATCTCTGCTGAGTCAAGAGGCTCCGAGAGTATTCAGTACTCATTGCTATTGCTTCATGCAATATTAGAAAATTGTTCTAGATGACCAAAATCTGAATATAAAAAACTCTTAATATATTTTTTCGAAAAGTTTAAAAAATATTCTTTTCCTCATTTTTTATTTAGCTTAAATATAAAAAAAGCAAATAACGGCGAATTACATAACCTCAAAAATTATTTCTCTTGTTATGCAAATATGTATTTATTTCACTTATGAAATTTACACTTTTCTAGTCTAATTACTATAAAGTATATATGTATGTATATGTATATATGGAAATGTTTCCTGCAACGGAACCTCAAATTAGTCAGACAAAAATAACGGTTTATTACTTAACTTTTCTGGCTGAAATCTCTATAGTTGGAAATGTATTAAATTTGTATTACTTTTTGTTATTTTACTTAAAAACTTTTCATAATATTTCTGTATTAAAACTCCATTTTCGTAAATTATGAAAAAGAAGAAGAAAATCACAAAATTCAATGTAGACAATGGAATGAACGATTTAATGGCTCATTTAAATATTAAAGAGGAGACAGGCACTGTCTGAACCGAGCTAAAATATATTTTGATTTTTGAACTAGTATAAGACTGGTATTTTTCTGACCGACAGTTGGCCATTCACATATTGTGAGACATCTTCGTGGAAGCAATGGTCCACCCAGGATTGTCTTTCTCAAAATGAAGATAGACATCTCCGTGTGGAAGATACCAGTTGCGAACTAGTTAGACTTGCCTCTCATTATAGTTTTAAATTATTGCTTAGCTGGTTCATTGTCTGTAGGGTTTATATACTCGTACATACATATAATACATACGAATATGTCGCACCAAATAACGAAGTATTGTACTACATACATATATAAATAATTTGAAGGCGCATGTGATCTTTCCATTTTGTTGCAATAACTAATTAACACAATTCGCAAGTTGCGGAAGAAAAATATAAACAACCAAATAAAGTGTTAAAAAAATAAACAATAAATGCATAGCTTTTGCACTTATTGAAATTAAGCAAATAAATAAATACATATATAAAAAAAATTATACGATATGCAATAACAATTTTATTAAAAGAAAATGTTTGCTATTTATATTTATTTAACTAAAATAATTTCGCATTTTTGGGGATTTAAGATATTGAACAATTGAACTGATTCGACGCTTGTATATCTGTAATTATACATATATGTATATGATATCGAAAAAATGTAAAAAAAGAGAAAAATATTGAAATTGAAATAAAAAATCAAATAATTAAATAAAATATGTAATTAAACAAAAAAATTAAAAAATATAAAAATAAATAAGCTGAATTAAGAATAATTAAAAATAATATAAAAGGAAAAAATAAAACAAAATAAATCAAAGAAAGGATACAAAAACACTAAAGGTAATAAAATTAAACAAAACCAAATTAAAATAAAATTGAAAAAGATAAAATTAAATGAAAAAATGAAAACTAAATTACATTAAGCAAAGCAAATCAAAATAAAATAAAATGGAATAAATTAAATAAAAATAAAATTAAACTAAATCCAATATCTAAAAAAGCTAATCAAAACAAAGAAATAAAATAAAATAAAAAAGCTTAAAAATTAAACGACGTAAATTAAATAACTTTAAAATATGTTATAGTAAATAAAAAATAATAATAATTGAAATAAAATGAAATAATAAATAAAATAAAATAATAAAAAATATAAAATTAAAATAAAAAATAATATTAAATAAATTAACATAAATAAAATTAAAATTAAGTAAATACAAGAAAGTTAAATAAAATAACATTAAATAGTACAAAAAAAATTAAAATTTTAATGCATTAATGTAAAGTTAAATTAAGTCATGTTAAATTAAATTTAATTTAGTTAAATAAACAGCAACATAAAAATTAGATTAAATTAAATTAAATTGAAGTAAAATAAAATAAGATAAATAAAATAATTAAAATACAATGAAATCAAACAAAAAATAATAAAAGTGAATTAAACGAAATTTAAAAAAATAAAAGAAAAATTAACAAAATTAAATGAAATAAAATAAAATTAATTATATTCAACTGAATTTAATTAAAAAATAAAAATTAAATAAAATTAACTAGAATTAATGAAGTTATTTTAAAAGAAATTTAAAATAAAATGAAATATATTAAATTAATTAAAATAAAATAAAGCAAAATGAAATAAAATAAAATATATTAAATTAAATTGAATTTAATTAAAAACAAAAATTAAATAAAATAAATAAAGTAAAATTAATAAAATAAAGTAAAAAACATAAAATTAAAATATAAAATAATATGAAATAAAATAAATTAATATGAAACAAAAAAAGGAAATAAAATAAAAATAATTAAGGTAAACTAAAGTAAATTAAAATAAAATGAGATTAAATAAAACAATATAAAATATAATAAACAAAAGAAAAAGTAAACAAAATTGAATTAAACTAAATTAAATTAAATGAACAAAACAAAACTATGTATATAAAACCATTAAATATAAAATAAATAAATTAAATTAAATTAAAGTAAATCAAATAAAAAAAATTAAGTAAAGTAAAATTAGTTAATATAAAGTAGATTAAAAAATGGAGTAAGAATTAAATGTAATAATAATATTGAGTAGTAAATTAAAATAGGGCAACTAAAAATAAAAAAAATCTAAGTAAAATAAAAATAAATTAATTTAATTTGTTTTAGATGAAAACCGAAGCAGGAAGTGCACAAATATACATACTAAATTATATGTATCCACCTGCCATTATCAGTGCAAACATATTAAATATAGCTACAAACAAACATTGTTTTTTTTTATCTTTTTTTGTTCGAAATCAAAAGCACAGTATTTAATGGGTATTCTGCCATTTGACATTGTTTAGATAATAAAAAGACCTTCAAACTTATTTTTATAGCCATCTAAATTAAGACGAATTGAAATTGATTGCAGCAAAACACTCCGTAAGGCAGGTGTAAGTGTGTGTGAACGAATATGTCATACGAACAACTATACGAACAAAGACTATAATTGGTCATGTATTAAAAGTAAAGTACAATTAAATCTCAAATGAAAATCAGCCAACCGCACGATCAACTATCACCTGGGAAACAAGCTATAAATCACTTTGGAAAAATAGTTTAAATCGAAATAAACCAATCGGTTAATTGTTTTTTTTTTATTTTTTTGTTTTTTGTTTCGTAGTCGCAGAGCAATTGATGTGGTCTGAGGTACATTAAATCTGATTTTTTCTGTTTGAAGAAGAAGAAGAAGAAGGTTAAAAGGTTTACTTTACTTTACTTAACATGGATCATTGACTTTGTGGTACCAAGTGGTAATGGAACTTTTTTCCTTTTTGTCCACTTCATTCCTCTGCCGCAAGGGCTCACATATTGACCTGGTGCGAGGGCTTAGCGGTATCAACATCTAACCTGGGAGGGCTACCCAAGATGTAGTTAAGAGGCTGCTGGAGAACAATGACCAAGACTACTTCACCTAATCTAGGATACCACGACCCATGTTTTTTGGACTAATTGCAGTCAGGAGATAATATAGGATGTTATGAAACAGAGGGTTCCTGACACCTGGCTGCTTGAGAGACAGAGTAGGAAAAGAACAACCAGATATCGCTCACTAGAGTCTTCAGATCGATTTGACCCCGACGTAGATAGTATGCCCTTGGTAAGCTTTACAAGAGAGAAGAGCTTTTGGCTAGCCATAGAATAGCGAGGGCAAGACGAAATATCTCCTGTCATCACACAAACAGTCATCGCATTCGCGAATCGGCTCCCACGTCACTGTTGACAGTCTTTGAAAAATCACTCTTTCCAACAGATGCTACTTACGACTAAGTAGGCGTTTGAAAAGTAAAGTCCTCTCCCGACGAACGAAAACCAAACTCTCCAAGTCCCTCATCACATCCATCCTACTATATGGTATGTACGATGACAACATCTTATGAGTCGACGTTAGGAGTTTTCGAGAAAAAGAGTTTGCGTAAGGTTTACGGTCCTTACGAGTTGGGAAAGAGCGGCTATGCTTGCTAGGTCCTGTGGTCCGGATGGATAAACTACTCCAGCTCTGAAAGTTTTCGATGCAGTACCCGCCAGGGCAAGCAGAGGATGACCTCCACCCCGTTGGAAAGACCAGGTACAGTGGGATCTGGCTCTACTTGGTATCTCCAATTGGCGCCACGCAGCAAGAAAAAGGAATGAATGGCGCGATGTTATAAATTTGGCTAAAGTAAGTAAGTCTTTTGACTGTAAGTTCATATATATTTTTCTTACTTGGGCTAAATCTGCGTCATGTATATTTCCGATATGAAATCAAAGCCCTTCATAAAAATCCATCGACCGTTCGGAGGCTGCTTAGAATAAACTGTATGTCCCTTCATTTGTTGGAAAGACATCAAGACGCAAAATCACAAATTGGAGAAGGAGCGCGGCCGCTTCAGCGGTTACAAAAAGCGAATTATGTATGTACATATATATAATTATTCATTAGAGCTCTACAGGCAGTTTATATACCTAATACCTCCATTTTGAAGATGCAAACTGGATTCGGTTGATGCAAGGAAAGAGAAATTTCATGATTATCCTCTTTGGGTCCTCACCTACGAGACTTCTTCTCTATACACATCAAGAGGATATCCTAATCTGTTAGCAATTATTTAAAACTAGCCCCGGTATGTTAAAGTTTCACTTTCCTAAAGGGGTCATAAGATAATTTAGTTTATCACTATGTCAAAATCTCTTTTGATTTGAACAACCCTAGCTCAGAGATCTAATGCGCTCTGCCTAACCACCAAGAAGAGCGACCTCATAATCTGCAGCGATTATGATGGGATAAGTCTACTTAATATCTTATATAAGGTCTTATCGAACATACTATAAGAAAGACGGAAAGCGGAGTTGAGGAAATCACACCTGCTCGGAGAGGTCCTTCCCGATCCTGACGGAGCTTTTAGTGTAACCGTCATACGAGCACTGTTTTGATTGCTCAGGAGCTAAACATTGCACCAAGAGCAGTTTGGAAGCACTGGAAAAAGACTGGATACACAAAGAAGTTTGATGTATGAGTGCCACATGAGTTAACGAGGAAAACCTCTCTGACCGAGCTTCATTTGCGCACTGTCAGCAATTGGACCGGCTGAAGGAAACATTCGCCCAGATGCACTCAGCTTTGGCCAACAGGTGGGGAATTGTATTTCATCAAAGCAACGCTAGACCACACACACATCCGCAGTGACTCGCCAGGAACTCCGAGAGATTGGTTGATAGGTTCTTATGCATCCACTTATCGTCCGGACATCCCACCAAGTGCTTTGTGCCAATTTTTGCCATCATAGAGGCTTGCCATTACTATCAAATTGACGAAAAGTTATCGAGTAAAACGTAAATTAAAGTCTGTAATTTAGTGCGAAATAATAATATTTATTTCCAATGTTTTTTTTTTGGATTACGCTTACTTTATAAAATAGAATTTAACTTTTGCATTGTTTAATAAATTTCTAAAGGATTTTTAATTTTTTATTATTTAAATTTTTATTTAAGTTACGAATTCTTTTTGTCACAAGGTCTGAAAATTTCCTACTGGGTTACGTCTATTATGAAAAACTACACAGTATTAAAAACATTGTATAAATATCTCATTACAAACACATTATCATGTTACAAATACACTTACACGAGTAATAATGCTGCTCACTCAAGCGGTCAGCATATACCAGTAAATATATTAAACCTAAGTACATATATACGTACATACATACATACCATACTTATAATATATGCAAACCCATAACAAAATATGTATGTATGTACGAGGATATGCATACAATTTGCTCTGCTGACTTTTATCTGTAATCTATACTTTTGTTTCCCATCATAAATGCATACATATATAGGTATATATGCATATATATGAACATGTACGAATATCCGTATGTGCAATGTTGGCTGACAACAACAACAACAACAAAATTAACAACGGCAGTGAAAGTAGAAAGTGTTAATAAACATTGTTCCGTTGCTGCCATAATATACATACATACATACATACATACGTATGTACGAGTAACACAAAAGAAGAAGCGGAAGCGTGCGACCAAACAACGTCAATCCCAGCTGATGGGGCAGGGCAGGAGTGAGTCGTTGGTAGGCCAATAAATAGTACCGTTGTTTAGTAGCAGAAAATAATTATAATAAAAATATAAATAAATTTGAAAAAATTAGAAAAAAGATTAATGTTAAAATTAGCATATAAATTAGCGGTTTTATTATCGTGATCTGTGTGTAAGTGTGTGTGTGTTGTCATGTATGGCTGATGGTGCGACGCTTGACTGGTTTTTGGCCATTAAATGCATGAAGATTATCTACCGCAATAGTGGAAAATTTTCTTTTTCTTTTCTTGAAAGATTAGAAAGAGTTTTTATTTCCTTTTAATGGATTTTTTTTTTTAATTTACACGTATGTACATGTGTATGTACTCGTACTTATTACGCTTAAGTACTTGTATGCTTCCGGAAAAAATATGTTAAAAATATTGATTTAGTATAAAATAACCTATTAATTTTATATTAAATTGAAATCTTTATTTAATAAACTAAGAATTATTTGATTTTTGTCAAATGTGCACCGTTTTGCTCGATAACTTTTTGACATTTTGAAGGTTATGTCAGTATGCCACCCTCCAAGCGGCCCTTGTGCCTTGTACAAGCCAAATAATTCGCCATAAACAGGAACAAATGGTAATCACTTAGAGCGAGGTCCACACTATAAGGTGTGTGCAAAATAAGCTCCTCGGAACTTCTGGCGGGTCGCTATCGATCGGTTCGGACTGGCGTTGTCTTGACGAAAGACAATTCCTCGCCTGTTGGGCAAAGCTGGGCGTTTCGTGGCATTTGCTTCTTACAGACGGTCCAATTGGCGTTGGGGGACAGCTCATAGTGGATGACACTTTACCAATCCCAACAAACACACTACAAAACGGTGTTTCTGGCCGTAAATCTTGGCTTGGTGACTGTTTGTACCGGCACACTGTCCTTCGGCCACAACCGTTTTCGTTTGACTTTGCTGCAAGTGATCTAAATTCGTTAACTCATGTGTCACCCTCACTTCTTTGCGTATCCAGCCCTCACGTTTCTAACTCCACCTAGCGTAATCAAATTTTACCTATAGAACGCGAGATATAGGTCACTAAAGCCACCTCAACCTCATTAACATGATGAGCTTTTAAACCTTTAAGCTTTTTTGAGCTTTTAAGTAAGATTACATGGAGCTATCTGAGCGAGTGCGAACTAATTTCTGCGACAAAATATGAAGATAGGCGTAAAAAGCTTACGTCTTGATCAACAGAGGAGCCTTACCTCTGGAACGCCAGTTACCATGGAAGCTGCAATACCGGACGACACTTTTCTCGTTGGTAATACAGATGAAGATAATGATCTCACGGCCTCAAACTTGCAACGGAGAAGGCCGAGCTCTTTCTGCTAACAACGAAGCATACCTCCTCGAGGTGAATGTGAATATATTCGCCGAGACTGTAAAGACCCAAAAACCCGTGAAGTATCTAAGCATGAGGCTTGACTTAGCAAATTAATCGAGAATACCGGCAGCCCAACGGGAATAAAGAAATATGATCTAGTTATGACCATACCACATAAACTTAATACAATACTTATGTATGGAAAGAAATTATTGTCGCTCCAAAGGACAGGTGCACCATGCTATAGCATCACCATACCAGACAGTATCGACGGAAGCAGCAGTGTTAGTAACTAGCGGAATCATATCATATGGTCTCCTCGCTAAGAACAAGAAGCAGAGGCTAAGTCAGCAGAAGTCGGCAAACAATACAGCCTGCCAACCGGAAGCACGCACATATGGACGGTGGATAGCTGAGCATGCACTCGCCATAATAAAATGGCAAAAACGTGCACCCAGCGAGATAAACTAGGACCTCATACACTTTGTGACGGGACATGGTTATTTCCGGTAATGCCTACACAAGATGGGAAAAGTGGATGAACTATCATGTATTTAAGATACCAGCGCTAAAGACGATGCAAAGTGGAAAGTGGAAAACAGAAAGAGACTGTCTCGAAGCAAAGGTAGGAAAAATCACAGTGGAGAACAGCGTCGACCTGCCGACAACCAGCAACAAAACATGGAAACACATAGAACGATACACAGAAAACGTGTTACGAGCAAAAAGAAAGCGGGACCTGGACATAACCTCAACGGAAAGCTCATAACTACGAGATGTATGGAACGTTATCCTGTAGTAATAAGAAAGTGGTCCCAAAGTATGCGACGGTTCTATACGGGGGGCAGTTTTTTAGTCACTGGACATACCGCCGGTCTGACGGCACAGGTATATTTCTAACTTCATCCCAAAAAAAAAACAAAATAAATAACAACTAATTTTTTCAGTACTTAAAAAATTTAATATCTCATGGAAAATGGTGAAGAGACTATTAGGTTTATCATTGCTCTGGTTTTTGTTAAAAAGATTAACAGAACTCTGGTCAAAGTGTCAAAACATTTCAGCCACATTATCCACCAAGCACAGCTGTTACCGAAGATCACCTATATTTTTAAGTTGACAAAGAACTTGAGCCGTTTGAAGCAATAAGAGATTTCCCCCGAACAGAGTTTCAATTGTTCAAAAATTGGCTGACTACTCATTGCGAGGGAAAGTAGTTGTTTATAAGATATCGATTTCTCCTGGTAGATAGACCATATCCTTGAGAGTTTGAGCTACTAAGCAGTATGGCCTTTTTCTTCTATACCTAATCCAAAACTTACTTGAATCGACAAATAAGCCGAAGCAGTCAAAACGAAGATTCTAAAAGAAATCCATTGATTTCTCACCATGAATATAAACTGAATCATAGCTTATCTCTACAGTTAAAACTCTAGCTTACTATCCCTAGGAACTTCAGGTTTATGAACAAGGAAACTTTCTTAGCATTCTTTGATTCATCTTGAATATCTGGGAGAGAAAAAAAAACTAACCTGAAAAGATCAATCAGTCGATAGTTTCCACAAGACTTGATAATAATTTACCTAAGGCGCCACCCAGCGGTAACATTGCTATTGTTAATGTCAAATTCACCGAGGGGAATATCACTTCATACCAGGCGCAGGCACTGTTTACGCGATTATAGCCGAATCAACCAAAAGCGCACCAGTAGAATCTTCTATTCACGGACTGGTGCCAATTGGAGACACTAAGTGAAGCTTCTTCTTCTCTACTCGTCCCTTCCAACGAAGTGGACACCTTCCTTTGCTTCTGTCGGCGAATACTTCATCCAATACTTTCTGAGCTGGAGTGTTTTCATTGGAGGAGGACTTTACTTTTCAATTGTCTAAAGTAGCACCTGTTCTGGTTGCTGGTTCTCAGCTAGACGAAACTACGTCAATATTATGGCTGTCCATAGTTACGAGGCAGCCAAGATGCAAATGAGTTGGGTGTTTCTTTGAGGACAGGAGATATTTCATCTTGTCTGAAAGAAGTAAAACAAACGGCGAGTTTGTTAAGCTCTGCAGCTCCTATTATTTTCTCCATCATTAGGTTACGGAAGTCGCACAAACGGGAGTCACCTCACTTTAAAATTCGTTTGATATTGTACTTAACGGTTAGGAGAGGCCTTTCACAATTCTGGGGGAGAGCTTTCGGAGTTACTCATCGCCGATTTGCTTAACTGTATGCGTTTTGTGAAGATACCAAAATCAGGTATCGCGGCATTTCGTACTATCAAAGGCCTTTTTCATAAAAAGGTCGTAATGGTATTTTCAAGGATTTGGCGTATGCTGAATATCTGAGGTCTGAAGTAATACGATAATTTCCAATGACGGTGGGCTTTAGTTTTTCACACAATACGCTCGAAATGCAATAATTGGCGAGATTTGTGAATTCCCCATTAAAGTTGACTGGGCAGAGTTCACTTATGTTCCAAATGTCGGGCCTTCTCGTCTTTCGTCCGACCATATTCTGTAAAGAAGCTGATGTACCATATGTACCTTGTAATTTCTGTATCACCATATCAGCCGGGAAAATCATCGGAACCCGCCGCTTTGTTATTCTTTAGGCGTTCCTCCTTAAGTGTAATCGGAATATCTATTCCCACTTCATCGCTTGAGGCTTCGGGTTTGCCATCACTAGGTGTTGTACTTTTACTGCTATTCAGCAGGCTGGAGAAGTGTTCCCGTCATACACTCAGTGTATTCTGAGGATCGGTCACCAGGTTACTACATTGATTCTTGCATAATATGTTCTAGTCTTGAAACCATGTATTAGCCACCACATCTTTTCATAGAACTTTTGAGCGTTACCCCCTTGGTCATCTACTCAAGCTCTTCATACGCACACATTTCGATCTCTTTCTTTTTTTATCTGCAAATGCATTTTGCTTCCCTCTTCAGCTCTCGGTATATATTCCAATCCCCCACGTGCTGTGGTCGAACGCAACCTTGCGAGATAGGCAGTAAGTTCGCTCTCCAACTCTTTTTCTGGCACTGCCGAAAACCTATTGTTCCGTAGCATGGCGGTACGTAGGGAGTTTGAGATGCCGCTCCACAGTTGCCGATGAGTGCTCTCAGAAAGCAGGTGACAAAGTCGAGTAGAAAACTGTTCAGCTGTGTGCTGTGATTGCTGCTTGTCGACATCGAGATGGGTGAAAAGAAAATGATCCGAATCGATGTTAGGTCCTTGGAATGTAGGCACATCGAGAACACCGTAGATATGTCCCCTGTCAACCACACAATAAACGATTTGCTTACTCGATTTCCGATCCGGTGACACCATGTAGCTTAATAAGTTTCTTGTGCTGGTATCTAGTATATCGCATAACTATATTTCGGACCCGGCGAGGTCGATCAGCCTCATATCGTTTGGGGTTGTTTCGTCATGGAGATTGAATTTCCCAACAGTTGTACCGCAGATACTTTCTTTGCAGTGCTCATAGGCGCGTTTTGAGCACCGTTCAAGCTCTTTATACTCACTCATATTTTATTTATATATAAATATGTCTAAAGCCATACATACACCCACGCCTACATAGAGGAAGCAGAACATGCAAATTTGATGACTTGAGAAGCTTCAGCCAAATACTTTTTTTTCAAGGTGTGAACAAATCGGTACTCGATTTCACTACGTCGTGCTTTGTTAATTTACACTTATGAAATGAAAATGAAGTGAAACCGAAATCTACTGAATTATACTAATCAAATATATGTACTTTTATACATACATAGATGGCAAATGGAAGAGATGCAAATTTTAAAATAAATATTTGCTCAATATTATACATATAAATTGTGTTTTTTAGATGTGTGGTTTTCAATGAGGCAATACTTTTTTTGCAGTTGGTCTTTTCGACAGCTGTCACTTGATATTTGGACCACCAGGGTCTGTAATTCGACCAACCCCTGATCGGTTTTACAGCACGTTTACTCTAGAGCAGGGGTGGGCAAAAGCCGGCGGGCCGGATCCGGCCCTTTTGCTAATTTTATCCGGCCCGTTGAAAAATTCCGCACGCAAATTTTTTTAAACTCTTTTATGAGATTTTGTTGACATCAACATTATTAGTGTGCGTACTGTATATATAATAGGCGTAATAAAATGGGCAAAGATGACTAGATACGAAACTTACTCAAAAACACTCAAAATACAGCTGAGAGCGTTCCCCCATCTCACATTCTAATGTTGGCAGCAGTGTCAGATCGGGGAACATTCAACAAAATGCACCAGTACCACTATGTCAATAAAAAAATCCATTGTTTTTGTTTCAAAAGAAATTTGCTTCAGCAGTAAATATTAAAGAAATTGTTGTAATTTTATTCTTAAAACTTAATATAATTAAATGTTTGACTGTTTCTCAATGAAATATTTTAGTGAAATTGTATTTAAAGACGTTGTTGTTTGTAATAAAATACCCAAATTATACCTAAAAATCCAAAGAAGTCATTTTTCTATCACAGTGGCACTGTTCAGAAATGTTATAAAAAATGAGCATTTTTGAGCGCTCTCACGAAATAAAGAGTTTCGTATCTAGTCATCTTTGAAATGGGCGGTCGGCTGACTACACTAGTGTCAAAGATGACTAGATACGAAACTCTTTATTTCGTGAGAGCGCTCAAAAATGCTCATTTTTTATAACATTTCTGAACAGTGCCACTGTGATAGAAAAATGACTTCTTTGGATTTTTAGGTATAATTTGGGTATTTTATTACAAACAACAACGTCTTTAAATACAATTTCACTAAAATATTTCATTGAGAAACAGTCAAACATTTAATTATATTAAGTTTTAAGAATAAAATTACAACAATTTCTTTAATATTTACTGCTGAAGCAAATTTCTTTTGAAACAAAAACAATGGATTTTTTTATTGACATAGTGGTACTGGTGCATTTTGTTGAATGTTCCCCGATCTGACACTGCTGCCAACATTAGAATGTGAGATGGGGGAACGCTCAGAGTTGTATTTTGAGTGTTTTTGATTGAGTTTCGTATCTAGTCATCTTTGGTTCGAGGGACGACAGGTCGCACCACGCGTATTGTTAATTCTGATTTAGCACTGATCGCATACTCTTTTTTGTTCGAGTCTAATATTAGTTTGCAAATATAAAATTGAAAAAGTGGACTTTTTGTAAGTAAAATTTTAAAACATTGGTGTTATTTTATTGTATTAATTAAACTATTTATTTGTAGACCTTTGTAAAAGGAGTCAATCTAAAAAAAGAAAAGTTGATTTGGAATGCAGAAACTTCAATGATGCTTGGACGGTAAAATATCTTTTTACAAACATTAATAAGAAAGCAATTTGTTTAGTTTGTCAGGAAACAATTGCTGTTTTCAAAGAATACAATTTAAACAGGCACTTTACAACAAAACATCCAAAATATGCATCACTTTCTTTAAAAGAACTTCAAACTGTAGCAGAAAACTTAGCAAAAAACTTGAATCAGCAACAAAATATTTTTACCAAACAAAGTAATATAGAGAAATCTACCACAAAAGCAAGTTATGTTGTCGCACACAAAATTGCTAAGTTCTGTAAGCCGTTTTCTGAAGCAGAATTTGTTAAACAATGCATGGTACAAGTGTCGGAGATATGTTGTCCTGAAAAGAAACATATTTTTGAAAATGTAAGCCTTTCGAGAAAAACAATAGTACGACGGATTGGAAATATTTCAGGAAACTTACTTGACCAGCTAAGAACAAAAATTGCTGATTTTACCTATTGTTCTCTGGCTTTAGATGAGTCCTGCGATATTACTGATACAAGCCAATTATTAATATTTATTCGCGGCATTAACAAGAAATGTGAAATTAGCGAGGAGCTTCTTAGTGTGCATCCAATGAAAAATACAACTACTGGTGAAGACTTCTTTCTCGCTGTTGAAGAGTGTTTAGTTAAAGTAAGTTTAACTTGGAATAAAATAGTAAGCGTCACTACGGATGGTTGTCCTAGTTTAACAGGGAAAAATGTAGGCTTACTTAAACGAATTCGCGACAAAGTAAAAGAGTTACAACCAGAACACGATATATTATTTTTGCACTGCAGAAGTGCTATGCAGAAAAGTTTTGAAATTGAATCACGTCGTTACTGTTGTAACCAAAGTTGTGAATTTTATCCGAGGACGTGCCTTAAATCATCGACAATTTGTTGAATTTTTGAAAGAAATTGAAAGTGACTTCTACGAAATTCCTTATTACACTGAAGTGAGATGGCTGAGCATTGGTAAAGTTTTGGACAGATTTCAATATTTGCTTGTTGAAATAGTATCCTTCTTGTCGATAAAAGAAAAACTACATGATTTTCATGAATTGCAAAATAAGGCTTGGCTAAACGATTTCTCGTTTTCAGTAGATATCGTAAAATATTTGAATGAACTAAATATAAATCTACAAGGGAAAAACCAATTCGCTTTCAATATGCACTCAAACGTCAAAGCATTTATGACAAAACTCAATTTATTTGCTGAAAACTTTAATAATAAATTATTAAATCATTTCCCCTCATTGCAAGCACGGCGAGAATCACTGAAAAATACAGATTTTTTTAAATATAGTGCAATAACACAAGACCTGCATTCTGAATTCCAAAAAAGATTTCAAGATTTCAAAGCTATTGAAAAACCTTTATCATTAATTAGCCAACCTTTCAATTTCGATGTGCAAGAAGCTCCTGTTGAAATTCAACTAGAACTAATTGACTTACAATCAAATAATTTACTAAAAGAAAATTTTCACTCAAACGAATTGAGTGCTTTCTATGGCGCTTTGAATAACGAACATTTCAAACATTTTTTGAACTATGCTCAAAAATACCTTGTTTTATTTGGTTCGACATATATTTGTTAAAGAACTTTTTCTTTAATGGTTTCCACGAAAAATAAATATCGATCACAAATTACTGACGAAAATCTACACTCGGTATTAAGGATTGCTACAAGTGATTTGGAACCCAATTTTGAAGAAATAATGTCGGATGAACATTCGAGATTTCACGTTTCGCATTAACTTTAAATATTTATTTTAACGTTTGATGTTTTTCTTTTCTTTTTTGAATTCTATTTACTATTATATTTACGAAATGCAATATAAATGTTAAATTGTAATAACTATGTGTCAATATAAAATAATTTATATCGTTAAGACATAAATAAGTAACAAAATAAAATCTTTCGTTGAGTGGTTTATCTAATAGCCATTTATTTATAATAATATTTCTTTAAAAATTACGTGACATATTTTATTCGAATTGAAATGATACTTAGTGTTTTTGTCAAAAAAAAAAATTGGGCAGGGAAAAAACTCCATCCAAAACATCCGCTTGTGCAAAGCATACGTGGTATAGTCCTCCGGCCCGGGAGACATTTTGAAAATTTCTTTTTGGCCCGCGCTTTAAAGTATTTGCCCACCCCTGCTCTAGAGTATACCTCTTAGCCTTACAGGTGTCGTGTCGTACTTACCGAAGATGCTATTGCCGCTGTGGAGCAGAGTATTGAATAAGATCCGAATAAGTCCAACTTCCATCGCCCGCAACAACTGGGGTTATGCTCCCCCATTTTACGGAAGATTTTGTAGAAAAATATTGATTTATCGTGCTAACATTGAAGCCGTATGACCATCAAGTGTATCGCACGTTCGGTGAATGGGTCCAAAACGAATAGCGATGAAATCACTTTTGGTTGAACGGGTAGGTTAATAAACAAAATTGTCGAATTTGGAGTGATGTCGTGGCAACAAAGATCGTGGGATTTAATCCTGTTGGATTATTTTTTGAAGCTCGTTGAATAAACTCCAGCCAAGAGGCCCAATTTCAATCACTTCTTGCAGAAGTTGGGGCAGTGTGTCGGCAATAACGCGCCGAATATACTTGGCGTCAAACGTCTAGGGCTTATCTGCGTAGACAAGCGACTTTACCTTGGTTTAATGAAGCTAATTCGCACGATATTGGTCCACATCAACAATCTCCAGATACGAAAATCTCAATATTAAGACTCTATATATCTGTTGTTGTTGTTGTTTTTGTTGTTGTAACCGCAAAAATATTCCTCAAAATAATTTTTGGGGAATGTTGCGGGAATGACAGTCCTTGGCCGGATAAAAAATCCGGGTCGTTCCGGTATAAAAACCCGACTGTCGCGGGAACTATTGGATTTTAGTCGCCTCTTACGACAGGCATGCCTTACCTCTGGTAAATTCTTGAACCCCTAACTCGCAGGGGAAGCTCTATATCTCTATTTATTGGCGGCTACATTTTCAAAGGAATATGGACCAATAAATCCCTCTGCCCATAGAGCATACCAAGCAGTGACTTTTTAGGGATTTAAAGGCGTGTCAACAAGGGCTTCCGGAATTTCGACCGAGCTTCTCCTCCAATTTGGTGCTGTAAGTTTCGAATTTTTCCCAAACAGTTTATTTTATGTCAGAAGTACACACGAAGAGCTTGCCATTCCCTTCTGAGGGGCGAGAGCTATTAGAAAAATAAATTTTCTATAATTTTGAATGTTGATCGGACCAGGGCTCGAGCTCTTGCTGAAGGCATAATAAATGAATAATACTTCATATTATACTTCAACCTTTCCTATAATATTATTATTGTTTTCATTATTCAAGGAAAGATTTTGTTTGTATAAATATGTATATATGTACTCGTATGTATTCCGAGTCCATACAAAATTTGCGTTGATTAAGTCAAAAAAAATTTCAAATTCAATAATTTTCAAATTTATTTATTTTTAAATTTTATATGTAAAAGTCTTGTAAACTAAAACAAACTAAAGTAGCTGTAAACCCAATTGACTTTTATGTATAATAACTGTAATTGTTTAAACAATTGTTTCATACACAGTGATACTTCAGCCATTTAAACAAGCGCAAGGTACTTCCTTATTATGATAATTTTAACCTTAAATAATTATTATTACAATATTTACGTCGTCTGTACGTAAATAGTGATATAAAGATAAAACCGCTGGTACAACAATACAATAACAAATATTAAAGTTAACCGCAAACGAAAATAATTGTTTAGTAACATTAGTAGTTAGTAGTAGTTTTAGCAGTAGCTTTAATAGTAGTATTTAATATAAAAATAAATAATGAAAAACGTGCGCTAAATAAATAAAAAGTACCCAACTCAATTTTTATAATACTACTCAACTCATCTAACAGTATTTACGCAAAAACTCACGTTGAGCGTCAGCGTGTGGCCATGAAAGAATTTCAGCTGAAAAAATTAAGGTGAACACGAAACAAAATAGGTAGGGGTCAGGTTAATATGTATAAATATACAGTTATTTATTATTAAAAAAACACGCGCCACAATGTATAATACATAAACGGGAAAAGTACGAGCGAATATTTGTTTCTATGTGAAGAGGGGAAAATTTATAAGTAAGTTGCTGAAATGTGACTAAAATAAAAAAAATAATAATTAAAAAAAAAAAAAATGTTTTAATAAAAATGTCAAGAAATTTAAACTAAAAAATAATTTACTTTTTTAAGCGATAAGCGGTAAGATGTAAATTAAGAATAATTCATAGGGTGGTCCATCAGCAAGTTTATCTAGAAAAATTATTTAATAAAATCAAATAAACGAAAATTTAAATAATTAAATGAAATTAATGTAAAACAAATCAAATAAATTAAAAAAATATAAAATAAAATAAGATAAAATAAAAAAAAGTTAAATAACTTTAATATAAAATAAAATATATTAAAAAAATTAAATTAAATTAAACTAAATAGAGTATAATACAATAAAAGAATACAACTAAATTTAATTAAATTATTATAATTTAAGCCAAATCAAGTAAATTTAAAATTAAAAAATAAAATAAAATTAAAGTAAATTAAAATAAATTGAATAACATAAAATATATAAAAATGTAGTAAAAAATAATATATCATTATAAAAAAAATTAAATTCAATAAAATTAAATTGAATAATATGAAATAAAAAAAATGAATAAAACAAATCAATTTTTATGAAATAAAAAATAAACAAAAGAAGAAAAGAAAAAAATTAAATAAAAAATATCATAAACTAAAAACAAAATGAAACAAATCAAACCACAATAATAAAAGTGAAAAAAAATAAAATAAAATTAATAAATAAATTTAATTTAATTGAATTAAATCAGATCAAATAAAATAAAAATATATAATAAAATAAGGTAAAATAAAATAAATGTAAGAAAAAAGTAAAATAAACAAAAAAAAATGAAATTAACAAAATTTGAATTAAATAATATAAAAAATATAATAAAATAAAATAATACATAATACAATTTTAACTTAAATTAAATTCAATTGAATTAAATAAAATAAAATAAAATAAAATAAAATTCAATAAAAACACTAAAATTAAATAAAATAAAATACAATAAAAATTAAATTGAATTGAATAAAGTAAAAGGAAAATAAATTAAAAAAATATACATTAAAAAATAAACTAAAATAGGAAAAATAAAACAATACAAAATAAAACAAAATAAAATAAATCAAATCAAGAAAATAAAACTGAAAAAATAAATATATATTAAATTTAAAATAAACTTAAACGAAATCAGATCAAATGAAATTATAAAAAATATAATAAATAAGATAAAATAAATAAAATAAAAAAGGTAAAATAAATTATAAAAATTAATTACAATAAAATTAAATGAAATAGAATTAAATAAAATAACAGAAATGAAATTGACATAAAATTAAATTAAAATAAAATATTACAAAAAAAAATTAAATAAAATAGAAAATATATAAAATTAAATTAAATAAAAAATTAAATAACATAGAAAGAAAATAGAATTATATAAATAAAACATAAAATAAAATAAAACGAATTGTAATAAATAGAATAAAATAAAACAAATTAAATAACAAAATGGAATAAAACCAAATTTAATTTAAATTAAAAAATAAAACCTAACCAAATAATAAAAATAAAAAATAGACGAAATTAAAATAACATGATGTCAAATAAAATAAAACAAAATAAAATATCAAAAAATTAAAAAGCAAGTTCAATAAAATGAAATAAAACAATATAAAATAAAATATCAAAAAAAAAAAAATTAAATGAAATAAAATAAGATTAAATAAATAAAATCATTAAATCAAATAAATAAATGAACTAAGGTAAACTTAAATAAAATATTTAAAAATAAAATAAATAAAATGAAGCAAAATTAAAGAATAAAATAATTTAACAATAAAATAAAATGATATGAAATGAAATAAAAAAAATATAATATAATAATTAATCAAATTAAAGTTATGTCGTGCAAAAAATATATTTAAAATTTTAATTATTAATTTCAAATAAAGTTTCATTTTATTAAAAAAAAAGTAACATAAATTCTAAAGTTATTTGAATTAAATTAATTAAAACAATATAAAATTTGTTGAAATTTGCCGGTTTTTTCGATAAAGAAAACACTTAATTTTCAGAGGTATCTCAAAATTTTTTTATTCAAAGTATTGACAATTGGTTTTTACACATTTCGCCCCTCTCTCAGGCAAATTATGGATACCATTCCAAAAAAAACTTTTTCTCTTTCGAGGCAAACCATTCGACGAGCCATTTTTCAACTTCTTCAAAATTAGCGAATCACTGCTTTACAAGGGAGTGCCCCATCGATGCGAAAGGTGATATTCGGACGGGGCGAGGTCTGGATGCGATAATATTTCCCAATTAAGTGTTTTTAATGTGTCTTTCATCAGTTTAGCGGTATGAGACGGCGCGTTGTCACGTTGCAAGATAACTTTGCCATGTCTTCGGGCCCATTTCGACCGTTTTTCGATCAACGCATGATTCAAATTGATCATTTGTTGTCGGTAGCGATCCGTGTTCACCATTTCACCAGGTTTTAACAACTCGTAGTACACCACACCACACTGGTCCCACCAAACACAGAGCATTGTCTTACGGCCAAAGCGATTCGGCCTTGCAGTCGATGGGCCAGCTTCACCAGGGGAAAGCCATGATTTTTTTCGCTTCGGGTTCTCAAAATAAACCCATTTTTCGTCCCCCGCGACAAATCGATGCAGAAAAGGTTTCCTTTCGAATCGTTGAAGCAGCATTTCACAAACGGTTTTTCGATTTTCCATTTGTCTATCGTTCAGCTGGTGTGGCACCCATTTTCCATACTTCTGAATCTTTCCCATGGCTTTTAAACGTTGGCAAATTGCTCCTCGAGTCACATGTAGTGTTTCTGCCAATTTTTGTTGCGATTAGGTTGGATCAACGTGCAATTCCTCGTCTTCGAACTTTTTCGGTGCACCAGGATGTTCATTGTCTGTCAAATCGAAATCTCCACTTTTAAATTGACGAAACCATGTCTGACATGTTCTAAGCACTGGAGCATGTTCACCATAAGTTTCTACCAGCAACCGGTGAGCTTCAGCTGCTTTTTTCTTTTGATGAAATAAGAAAAGCAACGAATGCAGCAAATGGGATTTACTTGGAACGAAGCGCGACATATTCACTGAGGTAAACAAATATGACGCTATTATTTTGGCGGAATGTGACTTGCGTATTTTTGTAGGTTAATGTCAATAGAAAAAAATTACATACATGCCAAATCATAGAAATTTATACATATTGCTAGCGACATCTACTATTAAAACGGGCAAACTTCAACTAACACCACGTGTACTCGTATATGAATAAATCAAATTCAAGCTATATAGTGCAAAATAAATTAAACTAAGTCAATTTAAAAATATATAAATACAATAAAACAAAGAAAAACTAATTTCAAATAAAATGAAAAAAACACAAAGCATATTAAATAAAGAAATCAAAATCAGAACTAAACACAAAGCGACCATAAATTGAGTGTGAAAAGGAGCTAACCATAATAATATAAAATAAAAATGAAATAAAATAAAATACAATGAAAAAAATGAAAAATAATAATTAAAATTAGTATAAAATAAAATATGATAAAGAAATTTATTTAAATAAAGTAAAATAGAATAAAAAACTAAAATAAAATAAAATTACGTTAAATGATTTTAAATTAAATTAAATAAAGTAAGATAAAAATAAAATAAAAATAAAATAAAAACAAAATAAAAATAAAATAAAAATAAAATAAAAATAAAATAAAAATAAAATAAAAATAAAATAAAAATAAAATAAAAATAAAATAAAAATAAAATAAAAATAAAATAAAAATAAAAATAAAATAAAAATAAAAAAAAAAAAATAAAATAAAACTAAAATAAAAATAAAATAAAAATAAAATAAAAATAAAATAAAAATAAAATAAAAATAAAATAAAAATAAAATAAAAATAAAATAAAAATAAAATAAAAATAAAACAAAAATAAAATAAAAATAAAATAAAAATAAAATGGAAATAAAAAAATAAATTAAATTAAATTAAAACACAAAGCAGTCATAAATTGAGTGTGAAAAGGAGTTAAAAAGTCAAAGAGTAAAATTGAAAAAAAAGTAATTTTATAAGACAACAATCATCTTGGCTCAAACTAATTTCATTTGTTTAGATTTTTTCAGTTTTTTACTTTTTATGTGCTATTGAAGTTAAATCAACGTGGTTTGTGCTCGATATATTTCTAAATGTACAAATATACATACATATGTATGTACGCACATATGTATATAATATTATATTATTTATGCTCAAATATACATATGTATAAAATATTTATTTATTTATAAGCACGTACATATGTCAAATAAGTATGTACATATGTATGTATGTATGCATGAAAGTGCGCACTCGTCTTCAGCGCTGCTAGTACTTGCATACACCTTATATCTAAGTATGTAAATATGTGCATGCATATGTAACCATGTACTTGTTGTATTATTTGCTAGGTAGTATGATAAGCAACAAATACAAGCCAAAAACACGGGTATATTAATAACAACAACAAAAAGCGTGCATTTTCATCTCACATACATATATGTATGTAGATATACATATCTTTATTTAGTGCTATACTTACATATGTACCTATATTTATACAAATATATGTATATTTATTTTTCTATAGCGATTTATATCTGTTTGTATGTTTGAATGTTGAAATGTAGATACTTAAATACTCATCGAGAGTTGAGAGACAAGTAAAAAAGTTTTGTTGTAAAACATGTTAAAACAACTTGCTGGCAAAAGCTGGCCGCCTGGTTGCCTACTACACCAACTTTCGTACATATCTACCTGTCGACAAGTCGGAAAGCCAACAACCAACCGGGTTTCGGTCTAACGCCTATACATATGTATGTACGTGTATGTATGTATTTAGCTACGAAAACTAAGAAAATAAAATTTGTTTGCTTGTAACAAAAAAGTTGTTGTTGTTTTTGTTTTTTTTTTTGTTGTTCGATTGAGGTTGCTAAGCATTTTTGAATGTGAAAGACATACATATTTACATTTACATAGCGATGAATATTATATTATGCATTTATACGTGTATAAATAAATATATGTATCTATTGTACACACATATGGATGTACATATATAATTGCCAGCCGGCAAATGTTGCAAGCTTAATGCCGACAAATCAACAAAACAAACATATATATGTAGATACATAGGTATGTACGAGAATAAACTTCAACTTGAACTGAAGCCACAAAAACAGACAAGACAAGCACACACATACATGCATACGTACATTTTTATATACATACATATGTACAAGAGTGCAAAATAGTAGCACAAATGGCTTAGTACATAAAATTGCAACAACAAAAACAACAACAGAAATAAGCTTTAAATAGCGAAATTGAAAATAAAAACAAATAAAGTAGCGGTAATTCAATGCGGTGCAATGTCGTTGAGCATTTTGAGGTTAACAAATGATCAGATTAACACAAAAACATAGATGCAAACATATAAAATATGCATTGATTTGATATTTTTTGAGATGTCGGAAGATTTTGGGAAAAAAGAGTTCACTTAAAAACATTTTAAAGATCATGATTTGTGGATATGCACCTGTATTGTTCGTTCCCTTAACTGCGAGGGTGCCATTGACCAGCTCGTGGGTGTCCTGATATCACCGCTGGCCAAGAAGTGGGATGGACGTGACAAGGTGATAAGAACGTAGGTCCTTGTGACATTTCCTACAGCGGTCATTTGTGATGGGATAGAGACTCTGTCGCTGAGTATTGACATTCACTCCGGTAGCTGAACGTTTCGTCATAACTTGCAATCAAAGCGAAATTTTTCCACATATCACTGATTTTCTCCCACTTGACTCGGTATGGAAGGATGGATGATGTGAACAAAGACGATTTCTATGAACGTCTAAAATTCGCCTATGAGCGGTATCAAAATTGTTCTTGGCGACTTTAACGCCAGGATGAACAGAGAATATATTTTGAGCACCACTGTTTGGAAATTCAGTCTTTGTGACGGGCTGAGGATGATCGACTTCGCCGAGACCGAAAATTAGCTTATACCAGATTTCAGCGACGAAGACGATTGCCGTGCCGATTTGGACACCTTAGAGAAAAAAGGCTGCCTACCATCGACCACTATACGGTCGGTGTGGGATAGATACCGTGAGTATGAAGAGCTCGAGAGCCTGGCTGCTTGAAACAGACCCAGAGCAAACTCTTGTTGGATCCAGAGAGGTGATTTAATGACCGATATCCTGAGTATACCAAATTTATAGAGGGAACACTTTTCCAGCCTGCGGAATAGCAGTGAAAGCGCAACATCCGGAGATGGCGAGCCCGTAGCAGCAATCATTGATGATGGAGGCATTCCATTACCCGATTATGATGAGATTTTAATGACGAATGCTTAAAGAACAACAAAACGGCTGGAGCTGATGGCTTACCGGCTAAGGTATTCAAACATGGCAGCGAAGAACTGATAAGGTGCATGTGTTGGCTTCTTCGCGGAGTATGGTCGGATATGTGCATATCAGCCGTACGATCGAAACCTTAGCCTTACTGCTTAGTCCACAAAAATGAGGAACATACAATCTACGCCAATTATCGTGAAGTTTCTCTCTTCAATATCGCTTATAAGGTTCTGTCAAGCGGTCTGTGCGAAATACTAAAGACCACCGCCACCGTAAATCTTATATGGCTATGTATACTAACCTTAAGTAACAGCAAAAGCTCCGTAAGGATCCGAAATGACCTTTTCGAGTCTTTCGATACCAAACGCGGCTTTGGACTCTTTTGTTCGACTCCTTAACTTAATACTGGAGTAACTAATACGAGCTACGGAGTTGAATAGAAAAAGTCTAAACTTCTATAAGCAGGCACAACTACTGCCGAGGTTATCGCTATCGTTGGAATTAATAATCGCACCATAAATTCTCCTTAGTCTAAGCAAAGCATATGGTCTGGGGGGTCTGGTTGTGAACGAGAACAACGAGTCATCAAACAAATAGTCAAGTTATTCCCGATTTTACTCCCACGTCACTGTTGACAGTCAAAACTTTGAAGTCGTCAACAACTTCGTCCATCTTGGAAGCAGTATTAACACCAACAACAATGGGGATCCAACGCAGAATCACTCTTGCCAACAGATGCTAATTTGGGCTGAGTAGGCAATTGAAAAATAGAGTCCACTCTCCCTGCTGTTAGGTGCGGGGAGCTTGGACGATGGCAATATCAGATGAGTCGACATTACGGTCTTGGAGAGAAAGGTTTGAGCATTAGCATGTACTCGCCTTGCTGTATTCAGTACTACGCCTGCCGGTGAAAGCAGAGAAAGAGAAAGACCTCCAAAACATTGAAAGGAACCTAGTCACACTTGGTATTTCCAAACTCGCATCAAATGGCGGGTAAAGGAAGGAATGGCGCACTATGTGTAAAGAAGAAGAAGAAGAAGAAGACGACAAAAAGAATTAACTTTTCTAATTGTGGTGCCCCCCCCCCCCAATTTGTAGTTTTAAGTCTTGATGTTTTTTTTTCAACAAATGGAGGAATCTACATTCTATACTAAGCCACCTCGGAACGGCTGATGGTTTTTTAACGAGGAGCCTTTATTTCATGTCCGAAATACACTCGGAGGGGTGGACATTCCCTGCCGAGAGGCGACCGAAATTAGAAAATTTAGCTTAATTTTTTATTTATATTAATTTTCCATAACTTTTTAGATGTTGGTAGCACACCAGGATTTGAACCCGAGCCTTCCGAATGGCAGTACGAAAGGCTAACCACTCGGCTACCGCGGACGCTCTAATACTTACTTATATGTATATTTCTCTTCTGCGGTAAGAAAAAGGAAGCTATAGAAGATCATTGCTGGAACGAATTTCTCTTCTGAGCTGGGAATAATGTCAATCAACTTTAGGTGGATGAGAAAGTAGTGAAAATATTCAATTTAAATGCTTCTCTCTTAATAAGTGCATCAAAATTAGTTGGTAACACTGGAAACGGGTGACCTTTCTCAAGGTTACTGTCTAGTAAATATGATTTGACTTTGAACCTACTCCTCCATTGAAATTTTACAAATCATTTAACGATTCAAGGAAGTGGGTCATAGATAAAATCAATTTTTTATAGATTACTTATGTACATACTCGTATGTATTTATATGAATATTTATTTATGTTTATATGTGTATGTACAATATGAGAGCTCTTTTCAAGAAACCCACTTCGACACCAACAAAAGGTGATTCATCATTCAAAGTTTTATATAAAAAAAAAATATAGATATGTATGCACATAAACACATATACAAATATGCGTGTATTTACATAGGTGTGCCACATTAAAGCGTCGCCAAGCTCAGCACTTTCGCTTTCGAAAAGGGAAAGGCCAAACATAACACGCCGACAAACAAAAAATTACAATAATATTCAAAAAAAAAAAAATAAAAAAAAATAAACAAAAACCAAAAGTACAACAAATATGCATAGATAGAAGCCACAACCTCAAACTAGCCTCGACACGAACAAATCATACATGATCAAGCGAGTCAGCTGATTACAACATTGACGTAATCGATGACTGAGATCCACACAACAGGTAAGTAAATAAAGAGGAGGTGTGATATCACTATGTATGTATGTTTATTTCTTAGTACCCTGTAGGAATAAAATAATCTAGCAGCAAAAGTTCTAGTCAAAAAGTAGTATTTTTAAGATCGCTATTTGTGGACAAATGCCTAACAGTCCTTAGCAGTAACGTGTTTAGTTTCAATGTTGGGCATGTTTCTGTCTTTAGAGTGAGTGAAAAGATGTCACACTTTTTCTCATTCACTTTTATATGGCAATTTGACAGCCAACTTCACGAACATCAAATAGCCATATGGTCTGTGAATATTAGATCTGCAGTTTGGTCTCAAACGGTGCCTTGAAGAAAACCAGCCATAATTTCCCATTCCTCTGAGATTAATTCCTTTACTTTAAGCCAGTAGTCTGCTTTAGATGCTACAAAAATATGCATTTTTTTTAATACCTATATTCAAAAACTACGAAGGGATTAACAAAAGTTCGGTTACTTGGCGATTTTCAATTTGTTTTCGTAAAATTTAAAAATACCTGATCCTTTGCAATTATTTTATTAGTCTTTTTTTTCAAAATTTAGAACGATCGGCTAAAATGGAGACGAGAAAACGCAAAATAGCTTAGACGAAATTCCACCAACAACGCAAACAGAAATTCGTCATATGATTCTCTTCGAGTTTCGGCGTAATTTACAGCCAATACAAATATTCAATGAATGCCAAATTGCTTATGGAACGATTGCATTGTCTTTAAAGACTATTTCTAAGTGGTTCCGTAGATTCCAGACCGGACATTTTTCCGTAGAGGATAAGCCCCGAGAAGGTCGACCAAAATCTTCCACTGATGACGTCACCGTAGCTCTGGTGAAGTCCAAAACTGACGAAGACCCATGTGGCTTGAAAGACATGGCTGAATCGCGAATAAGTTATCATCTGAGATACACAAAGAAATCTGCTCGATGGGTACCACGAATTTTAAATAAGGACCAAAAAGAGGCTCGAGTGCATTTTGCACAATTTTTCCTAAACAAATTCGAAAATGGTCAGTCTAGCAACTTTAGTAAATTCGTTATTGGTGACGAATCTTGGTTCTGTAAGTACATTCAAGAAACCAAGCAGCAGTCCATGGTATAGAGCCCAACAGGAGCAAACCCACCCGTAAAATCTTTGCAACAGAAATCAGCAGCAAAAGTAATGATGTCAGTTTACTTCACCCGTTCTAAAAGCGTAGTGGCTATTCCACTGGAAAAGGGCGAGATGATCACTGTGAAATGGTGCATCAAAGAGTGCTTACCAAAAGTTTTGAAAAATTAGTTGGAAAACAGTAAGAAAGAGGATTTGCGGCGCTACTTTTTACATCAAGACAACGCCCCATCCCACACTGCTGAAATAACTTATAATTTTATTACGATCTCTGTGATCGAAGAAATACGTCGAGCACCTACTCCCCAGATATGGCACCTTGTGATTTCCAAAAATTAAAAAAAATTTAAAACTAACGGTTTTTAATAGCAAAGAGGAGAGAATTAATATGTTTAATGCTGAACTTGGGCGGCCGCGGTAGCCGGTGGTTAGCATTGCGTACTGACATTCGAAAGGCTCGAATTCAAATCCCGGTGCCACCAATATCCAAAAGTTATGGAAAATTAATTTAAATAAAAAGTTAAGTGAAATTTTCTAAATGCGGTCGCCCCTCGGCAGGGAATGTCTACCCCTCCAAGTGTATTTCGGACATGAAATAATGCTGAACTTGATAAGGTTAGAAAGAAAGATTTTTAGGGCAGTTTTCAGAAGTGGATCTATAGGCTTAAGAAATGCATTGAAATCAATGGCGTTTATGTAGAGAAGATAAAAAAGGACAAAGATTACGAATGAATACAAAAATACAACTTTTTGTTAATCCCTCGTTTACAAATATATGTGTTCAAAATTTCAGTGGTCAACTTGAAATATTTTTGAAGCTAGAGCAGTTATAGTGGCCAAGCGTAGAGCAGGTTTGAATGCTTTTTTTATGAAGGGGCTTTTTCTCGAGTTTTCATTTTACAAGCCTAACAAAACGGTGCCGGTGATTGCAAAAAGAATATACATATGTATGTTCGATCGAAAGAATCAAAGTGTTCTAGCTACAATATTAAATTATATTCTATTTGATATACAAAAGTTGGACAAAGGTATTATTTAAACTCTTTTTTTTTGCGACTTGAAGTGAATTTCTTTTTTCAAAAAAAATATTTTTTTTAAATTCGAAAAAATTTGTAATTTTCCAATTTCTTCCGTATTTTTTTAGTTCATATAGAAGAGATACTGATAAAATTAAAAAAACAATTTGGTTCGACTGTTTCGGATGCATTGGACGACCTCCGTCAGCGCCGTTTCACGAGTTCAGACTGCTGCCGCTTTAGAAAACTTATCACAACATTGGTAAATTTCAATATTTTTACTGTTGTTTTTTTTTTGTAGCTTGAATATATGTAGTATGTAGTAGTAAATTGCTGAAAAAGACTTTTCGCGGTATCTAAAGGAGACTACTGCCTTAACTGTAAACCTTCTATTAGTAAGGTATGACTTTTTTGGCAAAATCATTTTAATTTTTCGTATGACTCCTTCAAACCATACTTTATCGAATGCCTAAACCATATCAAGAAATATTGCTGGGCAAGACTCTTTCAACTCAAATGCCTTCCTGATCTCATTGGTAATGTGATGGGGCTGCTCTATGTATAATAGCTAGTTTTTCGCGAAAACCGAATTGATGATTTGTATACGTGAAGAAAAGAAGAAATTTTTGTTAGCAGAATTTTTTAAAAAGGGTTGGAAAGAATAGACAACAAGTCAATTAGCCGATATGATGGCTACTGTGGGGTTAATCTGGAATTTTTTTTTTATTTAGCGTTTTTTATGACTTATATCTCAGTTGAATTGGAATACTTCGCTACGGTAATCTTTCCGTTTTTCCTGTTCTTCTCTGTCTGTGCGGTTATTCAAATTCTCCTTGTGGTTTCAAGTTCTTTTCCGTCATCTAAAGTGAATTTCTTTGAGAAGAATTCGGCGTCAAAGTAGATATAGATCTCTAAGGGTGTTTTTCTTCGCCACATTTAAAAGCTCTCCTCAATTTTTTCTCCGCAACAGTAGACAACTAGTATGTATTTTTCCCTGCAGGGTAGTATGACTTTTTTCATTCGCATTAGCAACTTCGGCAATATTAACGGTTATACTCTTAGAGGGGGTCAATATTAACGATATTAATTTACTCGGAATTTGTATGGAGAAGGCAACAAACAACAAACCAACTTACAGCGCCACATGCAATAACAATGTACCTATGCTTCTTCTTTTTTGGGGGCGCCACGTATGGTTAACGGTTACGTGTGTGTATTTGGACCAAAAATTAAAACCAAAATAAAACTATTAGCGGTTATATGGATGCACACTGGTACATATGAGTGTGGCTGTTGCCGTGGGCACGTCTCATATGATAAATATCAGTTCGGGTTTCATACATATTTATAGTGGTCGTACATCTTCAGTGGGTTTTCTTAGCTTCTTGTCTCTTCTGCTTGCCGCTTTTGGTAATTTGTTGTGTCTTTTGTTTGATTATATACATATGTATGTATGTATGTATGTATGTATGTATGCCTTTGTTTCATAAATGTCGCAAAAGTTTCTATATATACAATATTTTTTTTTTGCTTTTCGGCTGCACTGTTTGAGATCACCAGTTTGGCTCTTAAATTACATGTTATTTATTGAATATTTTGCTTTTGTTTTTGGTTATGGTCTCACAGCCAGTATTAAGTATGCCCACTTAACGGTTGTTTCAAAAAACACAATAAAAAAATTGGTGAAAATGTTATACAGATCGCCTCTTCGTGTAACTTTATAACATAGTTTATAACTTCATCCGTTTTTTTATGCCCGGGGTTGAGTTAATTCGATCGCTATTCTTTCAGGCTTCGGCAGCTGGCAAACTAAGCATGTTCAAAAGTATACTCAACCAAAATGGATGATGGGATGGCATTGTGACTACCTTCGGCCAGATAAAATACCTAAAAGACTCAAACTGTGACTATATTCGATCACTATTGAACTATTGAAGCTTTATAAGCACATGACCCAAGTAAAAAGAGATCGATCTATACCTGATCATTCCAATGAAGTGGAGATCTCCCTCACCTTTTGCTTCCACCGGCTAGTACTGCATTGAATACTTTCAAATCTTGAAGTGCTCTTCGGACAGCATGACCGAGACAGCGTAATGGATGTCTGTCAATTAGCTGAATTATGTTTATGTAGTCTTCTAAGCAGCCCACCGTACCATTGTCTATGGTATTCACCGTTGTCAAAGCGCAAAGGACCATAAATCTTTCACAAATCGTTTCTCTGGAAAACTGCCGAAGCCAACTCATCGGATAAGCGACTTCTAGAACTTTTCATATGTATGTCTAGAGATTACATCCTTATTTGCCTACTTAGCCTAAAGTAGCACCTTTTAACAAAAGTGATTACACGGTGGATTTGAAAGTCCGCAATAGAAAGCTACTCCAAATTTGTAGGGTTCTACTTCACGATTCATATATTGTAGGAAGCTGATGAAAGAATAGTGGGCTGGATGTCAACCTAACTAAAACTGAAATAGTCCTTTTTAGAGGAGATTCACTTCCTTTTAAACTATTGCTTACCAAAAGACATGGAGATCTCTCTCTCTCCCTACTGAAGCAAACTTTTTGGCATAATCTTAGACTGCAACTGGAGCCGAAACGAGACGGAGAAGTAAAGGAAAGCTACTAAACTTTCACCTTGCAAAATGGCTATTGACAGTTGATGGGGAATAAAGCCGAATATTTTTCACTGGATAATTCAAATTATAAAAAATAGTCCGACCAACATACCAAAATTATAGAAACTGAATTTAAATAAAAAAAAATTACTAAATTTTTCCAATTGCGGACGCCCCTCGGCTGGGAATGTCAAGCCCTCGGAGAGTATTTCTGTCATGAAATAAAAGCTCCTCTTGAAAATACATCGGAGTAGGTTTAGAACAAGCTGTCGGTCCCATCATTTGCTGGAAAAACTTCAAGGCCCAAAACCAAAAATTGTAGATTGAGCTCTGCGACAAATCGCTTCAGCGGTTAAAAAGTGCCAATTATATAGCTCAAGTAAAAAGTTCGTTCGGTTTTTATCTAAGAGATGGCGTTATTGTCCATAGTACTAGTGTTACGTTTTGCATTATGTCATACTATACGGCGCTGAAAACTTGTTTATTCGCGCTAAAAGTTTATCTTTGACAGTTTTTCGATTGATTGACTGAGTACGTTGTGAGCGCCCGTCAAAGATGGACACCAGCAAAGAAAATATTCGCTATATTTTACAAGTTTTCTTCGATCAAAGCGAAAAAGTAGCCAAAGCGGCTGAAAAAATTCATTTAGTTTATGGGCCCGATACTGTAAACGAACGTGTAGCACAAAAGTGGTTTGCTAGGTTCCGTGTCGGTAATTTCGATGTCAAAGATGCATCACGCGTCGGGAGGCCTGTCGTCCAGAAAACCGTTTGGAACCATTTGCATAACCTTGGATTCAAAAAGAAGGGTGCCACACGAACTAACGCAAAAAAACATGATGGACCAAATTTCCATCTGCGAATCGCTGCTGAATCGCAACAAAATCGACCCATATCTGAAGCGTTTGGTGACTGGCGATGAAAAGTGGATCACTTACGACAACGTCAAGCGAATTCATCGTGGTCGAAACGCGGTAAGCCGGCGGAAACGGTGGCCAAGCCAAGATTGACGGCCAGGAAGGTTTTGCTGTGTGTTTGGTGGGATTGGCAAGGAATCATCTACTACGAGCTGCTTCCCTATGGCCAAACGCCCTCTACTGCCAACAATTGGACCGCTTGAAGGCAGCACTCATCCAGAAGAGGCCATCTTTGATCAACGGAGGCCGAATTGTGTTCTATCAGGACAACGCCAGGCCACACATGTCTTTGGTGACGCGCCAGAAGCTCCATGAGCTCGGATGGTAGGTCCTAATGCACCCACCTTTTAGTCCGGACCTGGCACCAAGTGATTACCCTCTTTTCCTGTCCATGGCGAACGCGCTTAATGGTGAGAAGTTGGCCTCAAGAGAGGCCCGTGAAAATTGGCTCTCCGAGTTTTTTGCCAATAGGGATACAGCCTTCTACGAGAGGGGTATACGTTAGCAATAAGTTTGCGAACAAAACGGCGCATATTTGGCTTAAATCGGGCATATGTACACAAAGATATCATACTTTGAAAATCAATAAAAAACCGAACGAACTTGAGCTTGACCAATATATACATAGAAACTAAACGCAACTCAGTCGTGGAGGAATCGAAGTAAAGGAATGAAGAAGACTCTCGAACTAATGTTATACCACCGTGATCTCGGTTCCCTTACGCAGAGAACCTAAGGTAACTGCACGGAGGCCAAGGTAAGGCGAGGAGTTACCATTTTAACCACTATAAACCTATGTTCTCGACAAAAATGGAGAGGATTAGTCTGAAAAAAGTATATCAAGGGTAGTGCGAGAATTTGTCATATTCCTCAATTTAATTTGAGATGAATAGGACATTGTTCCCCATGCTCTATAGTTTGTCCTGGGTATGTGCTTGTAAAGTTATTTTCCAAGTAATCCTCTTCATTCGACTTGGCCAGATGAAATATTTCTTTTTAAAGTTCCTTAAAGAGAAGTGGTCAAGTTTCGTTATCCATATAAATTATCCTGTCCTGAATATTCTATGATGATATTGTGAAAGAGCTGTGCATTCAGGTGGCTTGCAGCTACGACAACGGCTGTTATAAGGCAGACCAATTTGGTTATATGCTCTCTGAAGCGTCATTGCACCTTTATTGTGGCTGTAAGCGTAAATATGCTTTTCCTATCCCCGTTTAATAGGTCTCTTGTTCTTGTTCTGTCATGCTTTGGCCAAATCTGCTTCGGTATTTTACAGTTAGATGTAGATTTCTATCTGTTCTGTGCGATTTGTGCGAATTGTAGGTGAGGCTGTCTCCTAATAGTTCTTAATAGACATTAGTTCCGTTTCAGCTTTTTCTTTGCCCAAAAATTGTCATAAGGTGGGAACCCATAATAAGGCGGTGACGAGTTGACCTGCCAGCGTGCTTAGAGTCTTCCTACGATAAGACCAGCAATAACGCCTAGCTCTCCGAGTATATAGTTCCCTTCTTTATTCCTACCGTTGTTGTTTATTAGAGCTCTACAGGCCTTTCCTATATTTAGTACTTAGTACTTCTACTTGTAAGATACTAACAGAATTCGGTAAACGATAAAAATCGGAGATTTTCAGATTTCCGATTCTCTAGAATAACCTCCTTTCCTTTCCACAGCAGTCTATTTTGAATCCATCGGTGTAAATTGAGAAGATGTCCTCCTCTCGTCTAGAGAGTATCCTTACCTTTGGTTACAACAGCACCATTCCTTAAACCTGACAGCAGAATTAACTGCAACTTTCCGTTTCTGCCATGAACTCTTTTACAAGTCTAATATTCCGCAAAGCATCAACTTCTACACCTGCCGATGATCGATTCGGAAATTGAGAACAGTCCGAGGTGCCATTGGGGTTAGCAAGGAGAGCGCAGAAAGCTGAGTGAAAATCGGAAACTCAGTTAAGATTTTTTAAAACCATCTGTTGTAAGAGTAGGAGCTACCGTTACGCCTCTGTATGAACTTGTTTTCCCCTCAAAACTTATACAGCTATGTAAACTCACTTTAAGCAAGACTAAAAGCTCCGTCAGGATTGGGATGGGCTTCTCCGAGCATTTCGATGTCAAACGAAGCTTCAGACAAGGTGATTACTTATCGTGTGATTTCTTTAATGTATTGTTGGAGAAAATAAAACGAACTGCAGAGTTTTGGTATTCGTGAAGCACCTTGTCGGACCGCAATCCAGGATTTGTTGGAGTCCCAACAGCTAGTGAGGTGAAGAATAAAACACGTGCACGTCGATCAAGAACAACTGGCAATATTGCTGCTGTAGTCCAAGGTGTTTAAGAAAACCCAGGTTTGTCCATTCTTCGTCGTCCTTTGGAATTGGTCATTCTACAAACTCATTAGGTCGTATTTTGTATAAAGACTTGGGTCTTAAGGCTTATAAGGTTCACTTGACGCAATGATATTGAATTTCATAGAAAAATCAGCTTGACTGAAGAGACCCATTTCCACCTTGATGGATATGTATTTATTGTTGAAAAGCCTTCCCATCCTCAACATGTAACTGTTTGGTGCGGTTCATGGTCCGGCGTGGTCATTAGACCTTACTTTGTTGTAAATGAGGCTGGAGCAACTGTTTGAAATGATTAATGATTTCTTATGACTGGAATTCGATGGTATTGATTTGGACCACGTTTACTTTCAACAAGACAGCGCAACGTGTCACACAGGTAATGAAACCATGGATATTCTAAGTCGAACATTTCCAGATCGTGTTATCGCTAGAAGAGATGATCGCAATTGGCCACCGAGAACTTGTGATTTAGCACTTTGTGACTTCTTCCTTTAGTTCCATGTGAAGAATAAGCCAACAGGCTAATGTCGGTTCAAAAACTCAAAGATGGAATTCGTGAAACTATTGAAGGCGTACAGCAGCCACTCTGCGATTTGGTGATGGGAAATTTCATAAAAATGATACAGCCGTTTAGCTGATATTGTTTTCCATTATTAATGGCATATATTCCTCTTTACATTGAAATAAACATCTGATAACTAATCTCAAAAAATGCCATTTTTCTTTGAATATGAAAATAACACCTCTTATGGGAAACCCCTCTATTTATTTTAGCCAGCATACCTTTGGAACAATCTCGAACTTGCTTCACGAAAAGAAAAAAAATTATGTAAATTACTGTATAAATCAGAAATATGCGTACAAAATGAAGAAAACTGGAAAAATATCTGCGCGTAGCTTTCTACAAAAGCTGAAGACCTATTCGAAGGCCTTGACAATTAAGCTGACTAAATATTTTGGCGAAAATATTTTCTAATTTGCAAACCGGTTAATAACATACCAAGTATATACATATATTCGTACGTATATATTTTTTGATTTAATTATTTATATTTATTTTATTTTGTTGTAACTTACTAATGTTTTTTATAATCAAATGAAATATTTATGCAAAATCAAACTTCATTGTTTATTTACATATTTATATTTTTATTGATATTATTATTGGATTTCAAGCGCTTATGACATCACAATTCACATAATATGCCAATTAGATAACCTTTGTGGGCTATATATGTGTGTATATACGAGTATTATGTATGTATGTGTGTATGTGGTATGTTTATTTATGTATGAATGTATCTGCATTTAATTAAATGTTTAGCGTTTTATGAAACACCACTTCAGATTTTTATGATTTTATACATATATAAATATAATATGTATGTATATGTATGTATGCTGTAGCGCAGAGTCTCTGGTGTAGTTATTTGTGGATATGAGAAATGTTATAAAATGTACCAAAGCGCAATAATTAAGTGACAACTGCCCACAAGAGCGCCAGTTGACATACATACATATGTAAAAATGTAGCAGACAACTGATTCAACAGTGAAACGAAGACAAAAGCGAGCTACTTAATTAAATCTGCCACTTGCAGCTACACCGCCAACGTTCCGATCGCCCATTCAATATCAAAAATAAAGATAATAATATTTAATAATAGTAAAAGTTATAAATTATCAAAAGTGTCATTTAACACCTTTATATATACATAAATCTTTGAGTATTCTATTTTCATGCTAATACCTACATATGTATGTACAAACATACTTATTTCTCTTCTTTGCTCTAAAAAGATTATGTGGGTATTATGTAGGATTATCTATACATATACATACATACACAAATGATTCGCAATACACATTGTCCCATACCACAATTCCAAATATTGAAAATGTTGAAAAAACATTTTAATTAAATAAAAATTATTTTTATTAATGTTTTTGTTTTTTTTAATTTTCCGATAACCAATTTAGTCATAGGCCTAATATTTTTAACAAATTTGTAAAGCATTCATACATATTAATATAATAAATTATTTTATTTTATTTCTTATAGTGACTACAATTCAGCTGTGTATTCGTTTATTCGATTGTTTGTGTGGTCGGTAATCGGTTAGTTGACACTGCCGACAAGCCTTTATTTATGCGTTAAACAATTAATTCTTCGCTTGTAGCGATTTATTATTCTTAAGCTGTGGAATAATTTATGTATTTTTAATAATTAAAAGGCAGGTGTATTTATATATTCAAAACCAAAACGAAAATACAATAAAATAAATGAAAATGGCTAAATATTTTTTTTTTTTTTTTGGATTGAGGCTCTCTGTAATTCATAAATCTATGGTATGTAGGTAAAAAAATTTAATAATAATGAGAAATAAAATACGTGTGCAATGGAAATTGAAAGCCACGATTGTCCATGGACGCAGCAAGAAAAAAAGAATGAAATAACAAAAATAATTCACATTAAATTAAACAAAATACAATACAACAAAATAGAAATATAGTAAATAAAAATATATTTACTTAACTTAAATTAAATTAATTTAATTTAAAGAAATATAAATTAAATAAAGTTAACTAAAATTAAAAAGTGAAGTGAAAAAATTAAATAAAATAACAAAAAAAAAATAAATAAAATCAAAAAATAAAATGAAATAAATAAAACAAAACAAAATAATTTAAAAAAACTTAAATATAATAACGTCATAAACAAAAAAATAAAAAAATAAAGTAAATGTAAAATTAAATTGGATATATAAAAAATAAAATAAAATCAAAATTAAATTAAATGAAATAAAATAAAACAACACAAAATTAAATTAAATTAAGTAAAATAAATACATATTAAAAAATTAAAAAGAAATGATATAAAAAATGTTAAATTAAAATAAAATAAAAAACTAAATAAAATAAAATAAATTAAGATCAAACAAAATTAAATAAAACAAAATAAAATAAAATATTATAAAATAAAATAATATAAATTAAATAAAAATGAAGAATCAATATAAAATTTAATAAAATATAACCAAATTAGCAAAATAAAAACCAAAATAGACAAAATAACATAATGTCAAAAAGTAATAAAAAATTAAAATAAACTCAAAGTAAAATTAAATTGAATTATAAAAAATAAAATAAAATAAATCAAAATGATTTTACAAATAAAATGAAATAAAATAAAAAAGAAATACTATAAAAAAGTTAAATAAAATAAGGTCATAAATAAAAAAAATTATAAAATAAAATAAAGTAAAAATAAAATTAAATTGGATAAATTAAAAGTTAAAAATGATATAACAACAAAATAAAATAAAATGATATAAAACAAAGTAAAATTAAATTAAATTAAGTTAAATAAATATTAATTAAAAACATTAAAATAAAATGATATAAAAACTGTTAAATTAAAATAAAATAAAAAACTGAATAAAACAAAATAAAATAAAATAAAATTAAAACAAAATGAATTAAAAAAATTAAATAAAATGAAAAATAAAATCATAATATATAAAACAAAATAGTATAGCAAAAACAAAGTAAAATTAAATAACGTCATAAACAAAAAAAATAATAAAATAAGATGAAATAAAGTAAAAGTAAAATTGAATTGGATATATAAAAAATAAAATAAAATAAAATAAAATAAAATGAAATATAAACCAAATAAAATTAAATTAAGAAAAACAAAATTAAATTAAATAAACTGAAATAAATATAAATCAAAAACATTAAATGTAATATAAAATATTATATAAAAATAAAATAAAAAAGCTAAATCAAATAACGTAAAATAAAATAAATCAAAATAAAACAAAAATAAGTAAAATAAGATAAATTAAAAAAAATCAAAATAAAATGAAAAAAAAAAAATAAATCAAAAAGAAAAAGAAAATAAGGTAATATCAAAAAATTTTATAATAATAGAAAAATGTTAAAATGAAATAGAAGTAAAATTAAATTAAATTATATAAAATATAAATAAAATTAAATTCAATTAAATAAATTAAAATTAAATTGAACACATTAAAAAAAGTCTAATTCAAATAAATAAAGTAAAAACAAAATAAAATGAATCAATACTAAGCCGCCTTCGAACGATTTATGATTTTTTTTATGAGGAGCTTTTATTTCATGCCACAAATGCACACGGAGGGGTTGACATTCCCTGCCGTGGGAGACCGTCATTAAAAAAAATAACCTTCAAGCGGTCGCGAGGCCATTTGTAATGGCAGAGGTCACGCGTAATATTAGAGAAATAAAACGCTAATCAACTAATAACCGTTTGTTTTTTGTATTTAAATATATTATCATTGTCATCATGATCCAAATTGTCGAAAACAAGTAACTTAAATTCAAATAAAAAGCAATTGCAAAATCAAATAACATAATAACAAATAATTTGAAGGTTAACTAAATTTTTTTGGTTAAATTTATTTCCTATAATTTTTGGATGTTGGTCGGACCAGTACTCCAACTATGGCAGAATAGCATATGTGTATAGAATACCATATCTAACACTTCTACATGCTTTTTTGACGGGTTTTGACCAAAAACTTCATATCTGAACAAATCGGTACGTGAGAGCTGTTACAGTCGTACAATTTCGATAATTTCAGAACCAATGTGTAAATCTATACATGTATGCAGAATATCCAATTTCACCCTATATGATGCTTATTTTCAAATTTATGACCCAAAATATCAAATTTGAAAAATCGGTCATCATGTGCTATAGTGGTCCGACAATTGTACGTTTGGGTATCTGTGTTTCACTTTTGGTTGAAATATCTCAAAAACTGAGCGACAAATTTGCGTACAAATAGATGGATCGACGGGCAGACAGACAGACAGAACTCCGTTCGTCATTCTGATCATATCGGTATAAATTTTAATGGATCTAGCTCTGCTTCTTTTGTTACTTACATACTTCGAGCCAAAGTTAATATACCATTTCATGTAAAAAATTAAATAATATGAATTAAAAAGTACCCAATTCTTACTCTTGCATCCTCATCTCACACCCTGAAAGCGTGAGCAACCCTTACATAGGAACCCAATAAGCCTTGGATTAGAGACTCCATTTTGATGATGATCACCATGAAAAATGTACTAAGAAATGCTGACGCTGAGATAAGAGTTCCATTACCCGTTAACGTATAAAGAAGCTCAAATAGCAATCGCTAGCGTAAGAAAAGCAGAGCTTAAATTTTCAATACTGAAAAGGTGAAATTGATTTATTAATAGCATAAATCATGATAAATATTTCCGCAGATACATAGGTATAACAATATTCAATGAAACTTTCATAGCCAAAATGTAATAATAAAAAATTAAATAATCCGATTGTAGGAAATTTTGCAGGCATTTGTATTATTTATTAATTTTGAATTTATTAACACCCATTAGTGCAACTAATGTGTAGAAAACCGCATAAATATTCAAACTATTATATAAAAAAATTTACTTATTCTTTGTATGATTACGCATGTAGCTTGAAACTAATTTATTGATACGAGTTTTCACCATATTTGTGCCTTGTCTGCGAATTTTCCAAATAACAGCAGCAACAACTAAACGACTTTCGCAATTAAAAATCTAATTTATCATTGAAAAGAAAGTAAAAGTTTGGCGAATGAACCCGAGCGGCGCCAAAAAAAGGTGTAAAAAGAGGATCTAGACAAGTGAGACACAAAAATGGGTATCAAAAGCACCGAACGCAATTGCTAGTTGCTGCTATCAACGCTTAAACATTAAATCCACAGCAGTTGTGTATGTGCAAATAGTCTACGCACTCAACTTGTTGGTTGTTTATTGTTACGCTTTTTACGTTATTTAATACAAAACGACGCTTACAGGCAGACAACATGTTACAGCAAGTAAGTGATCTCCTTCTTCAAGCAGGTAAATCAAGTCAATTGGTAAGCGTAAGCGCCAGATTACGCAGTCTTCTATCTTGTTGGTGGTTCGCACGGTTAGTTGTGAGTTCGATACCGGTCTCGCTTGAACTAAGTTGACAAAAGATGACTGGAATGAAGCTGAATTAAATCAATTTATTTTATTTTACTTCGTGTTATTTTACTTCGTTTTATTTTATTTTACTTTTTTATTATTTTTTTCTTTTATTTATTAAATTAAATGAAATGCGATCATTTAATTTCACTTCATTTTATTTTTTTACATTTCATTTCATTTCATTTTTTTAAGTTATTTCATTTTAATTTATTTTAGTTTGTGTTATTTTATTTTACTTTTTTATATTATTTTGTTTTATTTTATTTTACTTTATTTTATTTTATTTTTTTAATTTTAAATTTTTTATTTTATTTATTTTTTATTTTGTTCTAATTTATTTTATTTTATTATATATTATTTTATTTTATATTATTTTATTTTAATTTATTTTACTTTATTTTATTTTATTTTATTTTATTTCAGTTTTTTTATTTTGTTTTATTTTATTTTATTTTATTTTTTGTTTTGTTTAATATTTAACATTTTTTTATTTTATTTTATTGTATTCTATTCTGTTTTATTCTATTTTATTTTATTTTATTTTATTTTATTTTATTTTATTTTATTTTATTTTATTTTATTTTATTTTATTTTATTTTATTTTATTTTATTTTATTTTATTTTATTTTATTTTATTTTATTTTATTTTATTTTATTTTATTTATTTTATTTTATTTTATTTTATTTTATTTTATTTTATTTTATTTTATGTTATTTTATATTATTTTGTTTAATTTTATTTTATTTTATTTTATTTTATTTTATTTTATTTTATTTTATTTTATTTTATTTTATTTTATTTTATTTTATTTTATTTTATTTTATTTTATTTTATTTTATTTTATTTTATTTTATTTTATATTATTTTATTTTATTTTAATTTATTTTATTTTATTTTATTTTATTTTATTTTATTTTATTTTATTTTATTTTATTTTATTTTATTTTATTTTATTTTATTTTATTTTATTTTATTTTATGTTATTTTATTTTATTTTATTTTATTTTATTTTATTTTATTTTATATTATTTTATTTTATTTTATTTTATTTTATTTTATTTTATTTTATTTTATTTTAAATTATTTCAATTTATACTATTTCATTTCCTTTTTATTTTTTTTCTTTAATATATTTTATTTAAATAAATTTTTTAAATTTAATTTAATTTAATTTTATTTGGTTTGATTTTATTTTATTTATTTTAGGTTTATATCATTTCATTTCCTTTTGCTTTATTTATTTTGGTTTATTTAAATTAATTTTATTTTATTTTATTTAAATTAAATTTTATTTCATTTTATTTGGTTCAATTTAATTTTTTAATTAATTTAATTATATTTTATTTTAATTTTTGTTTATTATTTTATTTTATTTTATTTTATTTTATTTTATTTTATTTCATTTTATTTGGTTTGAGTTTATTTTATTTTTTTATTATATTATTCTATTTGGTTTGATTTAATTTTTTTTATTGAATTTATTTTATTTTATTTTGTTTAACCTTTTTGTTTTGTTATAAGGTTTAATTTATTTTATTTTATTTATTTTATTTTTCTATTTTATTTGATTCCATTTAATTTAATTCTATTTTGTTTTATATTAGTTTATTTTATTTTAATTTTGTTTTATTTAATATAATTTTATTTTAATTTGTGTTATTTTATTTAATTTTATTTTTTTTTTCATTTTATTTTGTTTTATGTTATTTTAATTACTTTAATTTTTTTGTTTATTCTATATTTCTTTTATTATATTTTAGTTATAATAATTTAATTTTTTTCTTTTAGATTAGATTTTTTATTTCACTTTGTTTTATTAATTTTTTTATTTTATGTAAAATTGTTTTATTTTCTTTAATTTTTTTCTTTTGTATTATTCTTTTGGTTTAATTTATTTTTAGGTTTTGTTTTTGGTAATTTTATTTTATTTTTTTTTTTTTGAACTGAGTTTCTTAGAGTTTTTCTCCGGAATACGTTTTGCGATTCAGCAAATAATATTCGCTTCATCACTATTGCTTGGTCGCTTAGTGGCCCGTGTGAAGTCTGTCGGTGCCGTATCGTCGCTTAATACAACTCCCTATGCGTGCTTTCTCTTTCATTTGTCGCAATTTACGCAAAATCTGTGTGCCGCATTGCAAATTAAGCCACAACAATTTTCCTGCAAAAACGCACAGAAAGAAAATCATACATAACCGTTATCAGTGCGTAAATAGTCACCGATTTTTTGCGGAATTTTTTAGTTCCATTACGAAAACTAAATGACATGAAAATGAACTTTTTTCGTATTATTTTGGTTTTTTTTTTGTACTCATGCAATCAGCAAAGGCGTTTAGGTGGTTAAATAAATTGTGGAAAATTGCGATGCAAAGTGCCAACCAACGTCATAAATTATAGCAAATGTCATAGACTTCTACGTGTGATTGGCATACTTTACGCGAAACAAACATAAATGCGTTTGTAAAAAAGAAGAAGAGAATGGCACAGTGGTCAGGAATACGAAGAACATAAAGCTTAATAGATTTGGTTTCCATCAGTTCAAATGAACGCTTATTCTTTCTGAAGACACTTCTCATGTCCAATAGAGATTAATGTCACAGAAAAGGAAAACGGGAGAGTATCTCTCTATTAAAAAGAGCAAATGGGGTACATCCAATTGTAGACAACAAGTAAAGTCAGTTTCTTCTCCGCCTGATCTTTTTAATGGATTGGATGTCCTCCTATTTCTTTGTTTCCACCGGCATGTACTACGTAGAAAACTTTGAAAGCTGGAGTGTTGTTGCTCATATGGAAGACATGACCTATCCAACATAGCTGCTGTCTCTAAATTCTATATCAATGGGGTATTCGCTTCAAAATCGGCGAAGTGTTGATAGGAAGGTTTCGCAAGACGTCCGTCCATCGTAATCATACGGTGACACCTTCCCAGTTAAGAGATCCCTCTCTTTTAGCTGAGACTCAAGGTTTGATGAGCTGCTTAGTTTTCCAGGATGTACAACGAAGACGCGAGAGTAGGCATGGGGCATAGCCTTGCAACTGTAACCCATTACATTCTTCGTTTTACACCGAAAGTAGTCGATATTTCGGTGGAAGTTCGCTATGTTCTCTCATAAAAAATGGGAACGGAGGTTACCAAAGCTGACTTGGACTCGTTTTATATTAGACTCATTCCACGAAAATCAATAAAAATCCAATCATATTTCGTAGCGCAACTAGTGCATATTTGATGTAAGTTTTGTGTTCCCCTACCCTCCTCTGACATTTCGACCAAAAAATCTTATACCTACACTGCGCTCACAAGCTTTGGTCTGGAAGTCTTTAGATTGTGTGTAGGCCCTTCCATCACCTTCTTCACACTCCGAGTTGACGTGACCATAGGGATACTGTCTTCTGTTCGAAAGAGCAATTAGTTGGTTGAAAGAGATTGAAGTTAAAGTTGAGCCATTAAGAAGGCTTATTATACTCTCGTGTATATCCCAACAAAGGGTTTGCGAATAGTTCGCACGATATTAGAAATTGTTTAAACTCTTGCAACCATGCGTCGTAGCTGAGAAAATCGTGAAAGATATGGCCTCTCAATCGGCTAAAGGCGGGACACTCACAAAGGTTATGCTCCAGCCTTTCGTCATCCTCTGTGCATGCTCCACACCCAGCCGATTCCACTTTATCTAATTCGCGGAATTGATATCTCAGGGATAGATGGTGCGTCCTTCGTTGGAAGAGTCTTCCCTCATGACCCGCTGCTTTTAACAATATTTGAAGATACTGAAAGGCCTTAAGAATTAAATGATGACAGCCTTGCTAATATGGGCCAGCTCAACCGCCTTTTCTTTGCCTTCCAAAGCCGTGTGATCCAAGTGATATGTACTCGGTTTTCCCGCGATAATCTGTTAATTACCTCTTGGATGTTCTTACGCCATCTTGTGTGGACATACTTAATTGTCGCTTGGCTCTCGAAGAAGGTGGAATCGACCGGCAGAAGATATCCGTTTCTCAGCCGCATTTTACGTTTAGTCTGAGTTCTGTTATAATTTTCTGAATGCTGGCAGACAGCTGGTTGCGAGTGCAATTGCACTTACTTTCCATCACAATCACTTCCTCACCACTATAGTTATTAGCCTCTTGTTGTCTTTACGCATTCAGAAAAGGTCGATCGATCTCACGCCTTGAGCCCATCTACAATATCTTTCGGGCACAGAGCATTCACCAATTGAGCTTCAATAACCACTAAAGTACACAACAGCCACATATTATTCACTAGCAACCCACTGTACCTACGATTGTGCGTTGCGTCTACTAGTACTTCGACTGCCAACAACAACAATAACAACAGTCACCAAATTACGCTGCACAGAGAGGCTGCCAATTTTGCGCGCGGTTTGGAGGCTTATGCGGTTTGCAGTGGCGACGCAACCACATAAGCACCTATGCATGTGCGTGAGTGTGAATGTGTGTGTTATGTAAATGCATGCGTGTGCTTAGCGCACTGTCTGTCATTTGTCGACGGCAAAAATTTATTTGGTGCGTTAGTTGGTGCTTAAAATTTAATAAATCGTAAAAGAGACCCACCACTCATTGCAATTTGTCTTCTTCTTCTTATTTTTCATCGCAACTGTGTATGTATGTTTGTGTGTGTGTGTGTGTGTGTGTGTGTTTGTGGTCTTCTTGGCGCTGCATTACTTTTTGCCGACTGCGGTGACAATTTAATTGAATTTAAGTGGGCACTTTGCCGCCTCAAAAAATTTGTCGCACGAAAATGAAAGAAAGAAAAAAATAAAAACAAATAAAATAAAAAATTTCCCCCAAAAAAGAAAAGCACACACGCACACACGCACACACACACACACACTAAAAAGGTGACACTTTTACAAAAGAAAATTTTTTACGAAAAAGTAAATTTCGTTGTGCAACTTTCTAAATTCGCCTGCAAGTGAATGTTGTACTTTGGGTAGCGAAAAAACATTTAATAATATCTTTTTTTTTAACGGTGCAAGCGTGTATATGGTACCAAATGGTGTGCGCAAATGTGATTTCAAGGTACTTTTTGTTTCTATTCGATTTCTGTAGTTTCAGCACTTTTGCATAAGAAACTCGTTTAAGAAGTTTTTTTCTCAATTTTTTCTTCAAAAAGTTATGGCAGAGTTGCATTTTTATGCGTTTTTGATGTAACTTCTTTTTCATGGTAAAATTGCTAATAAGCATTAGGGTGGCACTTAATACGAAAAGTGTAAAAATATTTTCTCCTTAATGCTCAAAGATTATTTCAATAACATAAAAGTGGGGGAGCCGAACCCTCGTCGTCTATCTAATTGTGCCGCCTACCACGGAGGGTGACCCAACAACTTTTCTTAAAAATCACAGACAATAATATCCAAAACTAAACCCTCTTTACTGCAACTCCTTGGGCACTTAATTACTCACGAGTTCTCCGTCTCTTTCGCTTCTTCGCCTTACATCGATTACGCTATTGTAGCCCAGTTATAAACAGCGCGCCAATTTTTTCTTCTGTACGCGACCAGGTCATTCTGCACCTGATCTCTCCAACGGAGTGAAGGTCTTCCTCTTCCTCTGCTCATTGAATCCTTGTAAAGCTGAAGTGTTTTCATCCATACGGACGACATGACTTGGCCAGTGTAGCCGCTATCTCTTGATTTGTTGTACTATGTCAATAGTTGTTGCTGTTGCAGTTTTCCTATTCCGCTTGGGAGCAGGCGAGACTTGTCTAAGTCATCGAGGTCATCGAACGAGAGGTCCACGAAACGTGCTGTTTCAACATATTCGGACTAGAGGGTAAGGCGGATTAGAAGAGTAGGTTTTAGTGGGTATGCGGATAGGTGGTTAGTTTAGTGTGAGGTCTCATACATGCAGGACATACGTTGGGTTTGTCAAGATCAAGTCTGGCTACATAGGAATTAAGTCGACTACAACATCCAGATATTAATTGACTCTCGAGGTAGCTCAAGCTCGTCGCCTTCAATCACTGGACGATAGTTCATGATGGTGTTGACGTGCTCTTAGTGAACAATGTAGTAACACCATTTTGTCCCACGGCTCTTTTCTTTGCTGCCGAATGGAGTCTGTATAGTCTAGTATTCCAGGAAGTACATCTGGAAGTTTTCTGACACGGTACTTGGGGCGGTGTTTTGACATACTTGTAGCTCCTTCATCTGCGTCTCGCTAGTTTCCGACGTCCAAACTAGAGCAGCGTATTTTACGACAGATCGGCCAGTTCCCTTTTAGTTATATTGCGAGCAACGTTTTTTGTATTTTCCAAGGTGCTGCTGACTAACGTTTTGGGGGTATATTTGCGGCTCTGTACTTTTAGGCAATTGCAATCGTGTGCGGAGTGAAGGTGTGCAGACTGCCGAATGTGACTCACAGTAACTCAGGATAATTCGTTGCCGGAATTTTTATACCATCGACTTTCACACCGAATTCGAGCGGTACTCTTTCATCCAGCTGATGAAAAGGGTAGCCGAGGGTGAAAAGTTGTAGCTGTGCAGTGAAGAAGTGCATACGTTCAGCGAGATAGCAATTTACTTTCGAACATTAGTTATCAATATTCTGACCAAGCGGCAATGTCGAGCAGCAAGCGTCATATGATATCAATGAAACACCCTCTGGTAGAGGAGGGAGCTTCAAGTTGAAAGCGGGGCTTAGAAGTTTGACCTCGAAACTCTACCGATGACTGTCGACCACTCAGGTAGCCACAGTGTCAAATCTTTTTGAAAGAACCAGTGCTACTAGGACGGTACGTGCACAAGGCTAGTTTGCCTTAGGTTCTTGGATGATCTGAGGTTTATGACATTAAGTACGAGTATTCTTTGTTGGCTGGTTTCCACTAATTCCACATATCGGGTATCGGAGTGGCCAGAGACAGATTAAGAACCTTGATGAGGTAGTCTGCTTCCCCTGGTCCTAAACAGTTTAGCATCAGCATGCCTTTGCAGGACCTTAAGTGTTCCTTTCAATTGTTTCGATCATGTTAGGGTATTTTCAGGATCGGCTTGATGTAATGAGTCTCGCCTGGAAGCTAAAACCGCCGCTGCAGGCGGATTTCCGCTATTCGACCTGTGTTATTCGCCGTCGCCTATATGTAGAATACCGTAAATCTTCCCAAATCGTTAAAGCGTCTGCGCCAAATAGCAGCAGGTGAATGATCGGGACTTGTAGGGTGTCTACAGCTTTAAGCTACCTTTGAACTGATATATCACTTAACACTGATACATCAAACGTACGAGTATTTACTACATGAAACGAGACTCCACATGACGCTAATCACCTCTTTACATGTCTCTCAAGATCTACTCATATAAACTTCCTTTCGTGGACCTCTCATTAAATAACTTCGATGACTTAAGCTATTGCTTGCCTGCTCTCAAGTGGATTTAGCGAACCCTATAACAATAACAACAATCTTACTAAGTTTGGGCTTTACACTTCAGTCTGCTGGTTGAACTATTAATGTAACGTTGGCTGTTGGCATGCCATGGCTTTAATTAAGTGCACAGTGGACGGCAGACAGAGGCAGATCATTCTTAGTGAGGGTAAGCTGATGAAACTTCAATAAGCAATGACCAATTAGGTCAAAATGCTTATTTCAGTTCACTAATAGAATAGCATTGTTCTTCAAACTGGAGGCACAGCAGAAAGTGGATTAGTACAGGCCCTTGGTTGTACATAGTCTGATACTACTATGCATTTGGTATCGTATAAGTGGAACTTTTTCGGGTGTCAAGCATTTTAACCTAACCTTAGCTACGAACTCGGCCAAACCAGGCAGGAAAGAGTGGAGGAGGCTTGGCTAGTTCTAAAAACCTTTCATAAACCGAATATTTGGAGCTCCTTGGTCTTCCGTGGTGTCAGTAAACTTTCGACATTCTGATTTCCTGCACTCACCTTAGGACCACTCTAATGTAAATATATTTGTCTTTATGTAAACATCCACTTAAAATTAATCATCTTGTAAAACAACAAACCATCATATGTATTTGTGTATTAATGTATATTTCTTATTTCATTAATTTTAATTTTTTTTTTAATGTCTCTTTTTTTTGCTTCACTTACAAGCGCTCAACGCTTGAAACTTTTAATTTCCGCAATTTATGATTTACCGTTTTTATTAGCAAATTGAGCATGTATTTTCTGCCTATCTTACATACATGCATATGTAAATATATACATACGTAACATAGCATAATAGCGCCAATAATAATTTCGAATCAAGGCAGAAAATGCCAGCAGCACACGCAACAAAAAGTCTAATAAATTCATACAAGTAAATTACTCATACGCCATGGCGTACCCGGAGCCGTGGTCTTTAAATGCCCGGAAAATGTGCAAATTGGCGCAAGCGCACGCCTTGTAGTACGATTGTACGTATGTATATACCTATATGCATGTAATTGCGGTCATTGATTTTGAATTGTGGCTTGCAGGCAATTTTCCTGCGTTTTTTTTCTTTATCCACAAGGCGTGTAACAACGAAATGGAGCGGAGCATGCCGCAAAATAACAAACAAATATATATATATGTATATGTTTACCTATGTATGCCTATAAAATGTTTTTCAAATATCTGCTTTTGTTATATTGAGTTTCGTTATTTCAAGCGCCAGCATGGACTACGCCCACCAACACACGCTGACGTCAACACTCAAAAAATTTACTATTTCAAGTTCAACACTGGCTTTAGCCGGAAAGCAACAGCAGGCAAAAAAAAAAATAAAAATAAGCATGCATACAAATAGCAAATTCAAAGTCATTAATGAGTGCAATCGAGCGTCGAGTAAATAATAGCAAAATGAAAAACAAAAAATAAAGCTGAGCTCAGCTGATTGCCACAGCCAAGCGGCGCTACCCACAATAATTACAGCAGTCGAGGCGGCACGTGCTAGTCGCTGCGTTGGAATTGAAAGTATGTAACTAAAATGCTTACATACACGTACATACAAACATATACAGATGCATAGCTGTACTGAAGACATGCTTGGTACTCTGCGGAGCTCTTGCAAAATCGGCAATACGAAATGATAAAGAGAAAGGAAGTTATAATTTAGGCTTCGATGCAAAAAGCGAAGAATGGAGTGTAAGTGACCATATGATTGGGCGTTTAAGGAAAGGCGCTCAAGTATTTAGACATGCAATCAATATTATTCAAATAAGCATAATTTTGTTGGAATGTGAAATAAATAATTATGAATAAAATGAATTATTTGAGTTTTTTTAATCATTTTTTCAATCAAAAATACTCAAAACCAAAACATAACACTTAAATAAATAAAAATATATAAATTTGAATAAAGCAAATTAAATGAAATGATATAAAACAGCACAAACCAAAATAAAACAAAGGGTAATAATATATTATAAAAAATTAAATTGTATAAAATAAAAAATAAACTACACAAAGAAAAATAAATCAGAGTAAAATTAAATATAAATAATTGTATTAAAATCAAATAACATAAAATAAAAATATCCAAACTAAAATAAAACAAACTAAAATAACATAAAATAAAATAAGATAAAATAAATAAATAAAATATAATAAAATAAAAATAAAAAAATAAAATAAAACAATAGAAAATAAATTAAGAAGATATTAAAAGAAAATAAAATTAAAAATAAAATTAAACTAAATTAAATTAAATAATATAAAATAAAACAAATAAAATAAAATAAAGTAAAATAATTCAAATAAAATAAAATGTAAAAAATAAAATGAAATCTTAAAAAAATAAAATAAAATAAAATAATATAAAAAAAATAAAAATAACTAAATAAAATAAAATGAAGTAAAATAAAATAAAGTAAAAATAAATAAATAAAATAAAATAAAATAAAGCAATATAAAATAAAATAAAATATAATAAAATAAAATGAAGCAAAATATAGTAAAAGAAAAACGAAAAAAATAAATGAAATAAAATAAAATAAAAAAAATAAAATAAAACAACAAAAAATTAAATAAAATAATATAAAATAAAAATAAATTAAATTAAATAATATAAAACAAAAAAAAGTAAAATAAAATAAAATAAAATAAGAATATTAAAAAAAAAATTAACTGAAGTAAAATAAAATATATTAAAAAAAAATGATATAAAATAAAATAAAATGAAATAATATAAAATAAAATAAATTAAAATAAAATAAAATAAAATGAAATAAAATAAAAAAAATGAAATAAAATAAAACAAAATAAAATAAAAACATAAAAGAAGATGGAATAAAGTAAAATAAAATATAATATAATAAAATAAAATGAAGTAAAATAAAATAATATAAAATAAAATAACATAAAATAAAATTAAGAAAATAAACAGAAATAAAATAAAACAAAATACAGTAAATAAAAGAAAATAAACAAAATTAAAGTAAATTAAAATATAAATGGACTAAATAAAAAAAAAATTGAAAAACAATAAATTATTTTGTAAAAAAATCTTTTTCCTGCTTCCCAATTTTTCCAGCCATCACTGTCACCTAGCAACGCATGTATAGGTACATACGTGTACTTGCCTGCTTACTTTAGTGGCAAAAATATATTCTATGTTTACCGTTGCATGCACGTTAAATTATGTATTTATTTTTCTTCATAAATAATTATTTGTTTGCGTTTTTGCCACTACTCGTATGTATGTACTTATAAATGTATGCCGGTACGTGCTTCACGCCGCACGCTGAGTTGTAGGTACAACGTAAACGCGAGTTTAAATGCATACATATATATATATGTATACATTTGCACATACATTTAGATACAAATATATGTACTTGGTATTTATGTAGGTATATGTGTATGTATTGTAGGTATTGCAAAATTGATTTTTTCTACGAGTTTAATTGGTGCAATTAAACATTTGTTTTAACAAAATAACAACAACAACCATTTGAAGTGTGTGCAAAAGCAAAAGCAAACAAAATTTCATTTTGCACACGAAATTGGGGTTCAGGGTTTTTTGCAGCGGAAGGTCAAACAGTTAAATGCTTGCCGACAAACATATGTATATACATACATATGTATACAAACATGCTTATAGGCATATGTATGCATTTATGGAAAAGTAACTGGAAATGCATTTTTTTTGCAACCTATTTTAATATTATTTACGTATTTTTGTAGGTTTTTCGTTTATTATCACGCACAGATAGACTACCATTCATGCCTACATACTCGTATACACATACTTTCATATAGATTTGTACCAGAATATATTTTACACATTATCTCTGTCAAATTTAGATTTGTTGCATCGTCGTAGGCTTCACAAGTTAAACAACTTTCAATGTGTGTTTTTCATTTGTTTATTTCAAATTTATTTCGAAATGTTTATTTTTCTCCTTTGAATTGATTTCGAGAGAATGCATGAAAGTTTTGCTATTTAATTAGTAGATATTTTGTTGTTTTACATTTTGGCGTTTTTTTTTCATTAACATCATTTTTTTCACGGCATTCACTTTTGCTCCAGTTAATGGAGGTGAATTATAAAATAGTTAAAGGCAAATAACATAAGAAAAAAAACAAATTAAAATAAAATACAACAAAATAAAATAAAATAATATAAACTAAAATAAAATGAAAGAAAATAGAAAATAAAACAAAACAAAATGAAAAAAATTAAAATAACATAAAATAAAATTAAATAAAACAAATTGAAATATAATTAACAAAAATAAAATAATGCAAAAAAATAATATAAAATAAAATATTCTAAAATAAAATTAAATAAATTAAAATAAAATAAAAAATTATATAAAATAAAACAAATTAAGATAAAAAAAAAATTAAATAAAACAATATAAAATAAAATAATATAATAATAATGAAAATAAAATTATTAAAATAAAATAATATAAATTTAAATAAAACAAAATAAAATAAAAAAGTGAAATAAGATAAAAAAAAAACTAAATAAAATAAAGTTAAAAATAAATAAAATAAAATAAATTAAAATAAAATTTAAAAAAAATAAAATAAATGAATGAAACAAAAGTAAAATAAAATTATATAAATTGAAATGAAATAAAATAAAATAAAAGGAAATAAAATTATATTAGAATGAAATGAAATCAAATAAAAAAAATGGAATAAAATAGAATAAATGTAAATTAAATAAAGTATAATTAAATAAAATAATATAAAATATAATAAAATAAGATGAAATAAAATGAAATAAAATAAAACAAAATAAATTTAAATAAAATAAAATTACATAAAGCATAATAAAATAAAATTAAATGATATAAAATAAAATAAATAAAAGATGACATAAAGTAAAATAAAACAAAGCAAAATAAAATAAATTAAATAAAATAAAATCAAATAAAATATAATAAAATATGACAAAATAAAATAAAATAATATATTTAAAAAAATAAAATAAAAGTAATAAATAAAATAAATTAGAAAAATATAAAATATAAAATATAAAACAAAACAAAATAAAAGAAATTAAATAAACAAATTAAATTGAATTAAATCAAATATAATATAATAAATTAAAACAAGATAAAATAAAATAACAAAATTAAAAAAATAAAATAAAATAAATCAAAAAAGGTTTAAATGAGAGATTAGCATTGCGTTCTGCCATTTGGTAGGCCAGGGTTCGAATTCTGGTACGACTAACATCCCAATAGTTGAAGAAAATTAATTTGTAGCGAGTACTGTATCTAAAGACACATGCCATACCTTTATCTCGGAATCGTCTGGTACCATCTCTTTCGATATTGTCATCATCGAATTTTCCAATAGCATGATAAAACAACAATTTACGACTCCATTTTTCTCTCTTTTTTCCGTTTTCTCTATTTAGTTCTGTAAGTCGCCTTAATAAAGTCACCTTTATTGTTTTGGTACCAGAGAAGTCATTCCAATTTTGTAGGAACTTTTAGGACAATTCATCTTCTTCAGTTTACATTGAAACGGTGATGTGTGTTCTCACCTTTTTGTATTATTCTAGTATGGCTTCGCTTTTTCGCGCTGTCTTTGCTTTCGACCTTACCAAAAACCAATTATTTCTTTAGCTTGAAACGAGCACAGTTCTATATAGTGAGTTGTTGACTCACATTCTCTGAAAACTATTCCAATGACATTTGCAATTGGATTCTTTTCTAAACACTTATTTGAATATTTCCCCATTATCGGCAATCCTTCTGGCTGTAGAGGGAAGCGAGGGACATGTGTCTGGTAGTGATCGATTGCAACACGATATACCAGTCACCGCATTCGTGGCTTGACGCCCACGTCACTGTTTAGTCATAATTTTAAAGCGGTAGATAGCTACGTCTTGCAAACAGGTGCCACTTTGGACTGAGTAGACAATTGAAAAGTGAAGTCCTCTCTTAACGAACAAAGACCAAACTCTACAAATCGCTCATCATTCCTGGTGCAGAAGTTTGAAAGATTTGGACTTCCGATGAGTCGACATTAGGAGTTTTCGAGAGTAAGATTTAGCGAAAGATGTATGGTCTTTCATGCATTAGCAGAGGCAAATATCACAGATGATGAAATGATGAGCTGTTCGAGATATACGACGGATGAAATTGAAAAGTTTTCAATACAGTGGTAGCCGAGGAAAGGGAAGAACTCTACTCTATAGGAAAGATCCTCTAGAAAAGGACCTGGCGACACTTTGCGAATGGCTAAGAGAGGAAACGAATGACGCGCTCTTGTTAATTCAGCTACAATCGCGCCGAATAAAGGAAAAAAGAGAAAAGAGCAACAAATATAAAGATTAGAGCCGAAGTGAAGAGCTTAGATATTACACACATCTAATACAATTAGGAATAATATATCCACATACATGTGTATCTATAACAAGTTCGAATTTGAGCCCGTTGCAGTAAATTAACTTGAGTGCAGGTGAAGTCGATTATCTCAGCCCATTTCGGGGAGATTTCATTTTAGAGGCAAAACTTTTTGAATGCAGTGTGTGGGCACAAATCAAGGAAGGGTGGAAGAGCTATGCTGAGACTGCGCTGCTAAGACAAATATTCCATCAGCTGAATTTTTCGGATGAGGTGAAATAATGCTAATTGAAAAACCTTATCTGAGACAGTTGTTGTTTTCGTAGTCTTTCTTTTATTTAGAAGATAAGTACTTAGCAATCTATTTTAGAAAAATCACATGTGAGCAATTTGAAAGAAAATCTTTCTACTAATAAATTTAATTCACTTTATGCGAGAATAAGTTTCAAATCAATTTCACTTAAATTAAAAAAAAAAAACTCACACACTCTTTTCTTAGAATTCAAACTGTTTTTTTTTCTTTTAGTTCAATGAAGAAAGTAAAAAAAAAGAAAAAATTTCACTTGACCTCACCTATTTTAGCAACAACTACTGGCCGCACAATCATGCCACACCGAACCGTTCGTTCGTTCATTACTCAATTCAATTTTTATTTGTTGTTGTTACTGTTGCTGTTGCTAAAAGAAACTTTTTCTTGGCATCATTGGCGAATAGAATTTCAATTTTTCTATTTTTCTTCTTCTTGTTCATCTTATTTTACGAGTAAAATAAATAAATAAATGGCAAAACAGAATTTAAATCGGTAATCAAAGCAAAGAGAGAAAAAAAATCAAATAGAATTAAACAGAAACACAAACAAATACAAATTGTGTATAAAAGTTGCAATGTATTTATATGCTTGTTTTTGTTGCTGTTTCAGCACATCAACATCACCATCAATTTAATTCAATCGCAATTCAGTCAGCGCAGCACAAGAAAATGAATGTATTTAATCAACTGCAATGAGCAAATAATTTAGTCAGGCGGGGGACAGGCAGGTAAATAGGTAGGAGGAGTGGTGGTGGTGCTTAGCTGGCGTGGAAGGCAACAGATGAGCTGCTGAGGTAGGCAAAAAATAATTGCATTTTTTCATTTTAATTTTAATTTTTAATTTTTTTTTTTTTTGAGTTTTCATATACATTTAATACTTTTAATACTATTTCAATATTTATATTTAATATATTAAAATAAATACTAAATATTAGACTGTATGAAAAGGAACTGCATCGCATTAATTTTAATTTTAATTTCAATTTCAATTTCAATTTCAATTTCAATTTCAATTTCAATTTCAATTTTAATTTTAATTTTAATTTTAATTTTAATTTTAATTTTAATTTTAATTTTAATTTTAATTTTAATTTTAATTTTAATTTTAATTTTAATTTTAATTTTAATTTTAATTTTAATTTTAATTTTAATTTTAATTTTAATTTTAATTTTAATTTTAATTTTAATTTTAATTTTAATTTTAATTTTAATTTTAATTTTAATTTTAATTTTAATTTTAATTTTAATTTTAATTTTAATTTTAATTTTAATTTTAATTTTAATTTTAATTTTAATTTTAATTTTAATTTTAATTTTAATTTTAATTTTAATTTTAATTTTAATTTTAATTTTAATTTTAATTTTAATTTTAATTTTAATTTTAATTTTAATTTTAATTTTAATTTTAATTTTAATTTTAATTTTAATTTTAATTTTAATTTTAATTTTAATTTTAATTTTAATTTTAATTTTAATTTTAATTTTAATTTTAATTTTAATTTTAATTTTAATTTTAATTTTAATTTTAATTTTAATTTTAATTTTAATTTTAATTTTAATTTTAATTTTAATTTTAATTTTAATTTTAATTTTAATTTTAATTTTAATTTTAATTTTAATTTTAATTTTAATTTTAATTTTAATTTTAATTTTAATTTTAATTTTAATTTTAATTTTAATTTTAATTTTAATTTTAATTTTAATTTTAATTTTAATTTTAATTTTAATTTTAATTTTAATTTTAATTTTAATTTTAATTTTAATTTTAATTTTAATTTTAATTTTAATTTTAATTTTAATTTTAATTTTAATTTTAATTTTAATTTTAATTTTAATTTTAATTTTAATTTTAATTTTAATTTTAATTTTAATTTTAATTTTAATTTTAATTTTAATTTTAATTTTAATTTTAATTTTAATTTTAATTTTAATTTTAATTTTAATTTTAATTTTAATTTTAATTTTAATTTTAATTTTAATTTTAATTTTAATTTTAATTTTAATTTTAATTTTAATTTTAATTTTAATTTTAATTTTAATTTTAATTTTAATTTTAATTTTAATTTTAATTTTAATTTTAATTTTAATTTTAATTTTAATTTTAATTTTAATTTTAATTTTAATTTTAGTTTTAATTTTAATTTTAATTTTAATTTTAATTTTAATTTTAATTTTAATTTTAATTTTAATTTTAATTTTAATTTTAATTTTAATTTTAATTTTAATTTTAATTTTAATTTTAATTTTAATTTTAATTTTAATTTTAATTTTAATTTTAATTTTAATTTTAATTTTAATTTTAATTTTAATTTTAATTTTAATTTTAATTTTAATTTTAATTTTAATTTTAATTTTAATTTTAATTTTAATTTTAATTTTAATTTTAATTTTAATTTTAATTTTAATTTTAATTTTAATTTTAATTTTAATTTTAATTTTAATTTTAATTTTAATTTTAATTTTAATTTTAATTTTAATTTTAGTTTTAATTTTAATTTTAATTTTAATTTTAATTTTAATTTTAATTTTAATTTTAATTTTAATTTTAATTTTAATTTTAATTTTAATTTTAATTTTAATTTTAATTTTAATTTTAATTTTAATTTTAATTTTAATTTTAATTTTAATTTTAATTTTAATTTTAATTTTAATTTTAATTTTAATTTTAATTTTAGTTTTAATTTTAATTTTAATTTTAATTTTAATTTTAAATTTAATTTTAACTTTAATTTTAATTTTAATTTTAATTTTAATTTTAATTTTAATTTTAATTTTAATTTTAATTTTAATTTTAATTTTAATTTTAATTTTAATTTTAATTTTAATTTTAATTTTAATTTTAATTTTAATTTTAATTTTAATTTTAATTTTAATTTTAATTTTAATTTTAATTTTAATTTTAATTTTAATTTTAATTTTAATTTTAATTTTAATTTTAATTTTAATTTTAATTTTAATTTTAATTTTAATTTTAATTTTAATTTTAATTTTAGTTTTAATTTTAATTTTCATTTTAATTTTAATTTTAATTTTAATTTTAATTTTAATTTTAATTTTAATCTTAATTTTAATTTTAATTTTAATTTTAATTTTAATTTTAATTTTAATTTTAATTTTAATTTTAATTTTAATTTTAATTTTAATTTTAATTTTAATTTTAATTTTAATTTTAATTTTAATTTTAATTTTAATTTTAATTTTAATTTTAATTTTAATTTTAATTTTAATTTTAATTTTAATTTTAATTTTAATTTTAATTTTAATTTTAATTTTAATTTTAATTTTAATTTTAATTTTAATTTTAATTTTAATTTTAATTTTAATTTTAATTTTAATTTTAATTTTAATTTTAATTTTAATTTTAATTTTAATTTTAATTTTAATTTTAATTTTAATTTTAATTTTAATTTTAATTTTAATTTTAATTTTAATTTTAATTTTAATTTTAATTTTAATTTTAATTTTAGTTTTCATTTTAATTTTAATTTTAATTTTAATTTTAATTTTAATTTTAATTTTAATTTTAAATTTAATTTTAATTTTGATTTTAATTTTAATTTTAATTTTAATTTTAATTTTAATTTTAATTTTAATTTTAATTTTAATTTTAATTTTAATTTTAATTTTAATTTTAATTTTAATTTTAATTTTAATTTTAATTTTAATTTTAATTTTAATTTTAATTTTAATTTTAATTTTAATTTTAATTTTAATTTTAATTTTAATTTTAATTTTAATTTTAATTTTAATTTTAATTTTAATTTTAATTTTAATTTTAATTTTAATTTTAATTTTAATTTTAATTTTAATTTTAATTTTAATTTTAATTTTAATTTTAATTTTAATTTTAATTTTAATTTTAATTTTAATTTTAATTTTAATTTTAATTTTAATTTTAATTTTAATTTTAATTTTAATTTTAATTTTAGTTTTCATTTTAATTTTAATTTTAATTTTAATTTTAATTTTAATTTTAATTTTAATTTTAATTTTAATTTTAATTTTAAATTTAATTTTAATTTTGATTTTAATTTTAATTTTAATTTTAATTTTAATTTTAATTTTAATTTTAATTTTAATTTTAATTTTAATTTTAATTTTAATTTTAATTTTAATTTTAATTTTAATTTTAATTTTAATTTTAATTTTAATTTTAATTTTAATTTTAATTTTAATTTTAATTTTAATTTTAATTTTAATTTTAATTTTAATTTTAATTTTAATTTTAATTTTAATTTTAATTTTAATTTTAATTTTAATTTTAATTTTAATTTTAATTTTAATTTTAATTTTAATTTTAATTTTAATTTTAATTTTAATTTTAATTTTAATTTTAATTTTAATTTTAATTTTAATTTTAATTTTAATTTTAGTTTTCATTTTAATTTTAATTTTAATTTTAATTTTAATTTTAATTTTAATTTTAAATTTAATTTTAATTTTAATTTTAATTTTAATTTTAATTTTAATTTTAATTTTAATTTTAATTTTAATTTTAATTTTAATTTTAATTTTAATTTTAATTTTAATTTTAATTTTAATTTTAATTTTAATTTTAATTTTAATTTTAATTTTAATTTTAATTTTAATTTTAATTTTAATTTTAATTTTAATTTTAATTTTAATTTTAATTTTAATTTTAATTTTAATTTTAATTTTAATTTTAATTTTAATTTTAATTTTAATTTTAATTTTAATTTTAATTTTAATTTTAATTTTAATTTTAATTTTAATTTTAATTTTAATTTTAATTTTAATTTTAATTTTAATTTTAATTTTAATTTTAATTTTAATTTTAATTTTAATTTTAATTTTAATTTTAATTTTAATTTTAATTTTAATTTTAATTTTAATTTTAATTTTAATTTTAATTTTAATTTTAATTTTAATTTTAATTTTAATTTTAATTTTAATTTTAATTTTAATTTTAATTTTAATTTTAATTTTAATTTTAATTTTAATTTTAGTTTTAATTTTAATTTTAATTTTAATTTTCATTTTAATTTTAATTTTAATTTTAATTTTAATCTTAATTTTAATCTTAATTTTAATCTTAATTTTAATTTTAATTTTAATTTTAATTTTAATTTTAATTTTAATTTTAATTTTAATTTTAATTTTTTTTCTTTATTCAATAGAATGTAATGGTATTAATTTTTATTATTATTCTTTTTTAACTTTTTTATTACTTTTTCAAAAACGGAACGGATTTCCATTTCTTTAATTTTAGTTTAATTTTTATTTAATATAATTTTAAATTTTTTTTTTCGTATATATTTGATTCATTGGAATTAAAATGGATTAAAAAATTTGATCAAAATTTTATTTTTAGTTTTAATCCATTTTTTGTATTTTCTATAAATATTTATAATTTTATTTTTATTTTGCTTTTAGTTTTTAATTTTTTCTAATGTATATTATATGGAATGGAATTGCATTATATTAATTTAATTTTTTTTTATTTTAAATTTGTGTTTTTTTTTTTTTTAACCTTTTATTTTATAAAAAGAAATAGTATTTTTATGAGTTAATTTTTCGTATTTTCAATCGATATTTTTTATAATTTATTAATAGTTTTTTACTTTTTTTTATTTATTAAAAAAAAATTTTAATTTTTATTTAATATAATTTTTTCGTATTTACTATATTAATTGGAATTGCTTCACTATAATTAAAAATTTGTTCATACTTTATTTTTAATTTTTTTCCTATTTTTTTTTTTATTTATTTTTAAAATGTATTATATGGAATGGAATGGAATTGCATTCTTTTAATTTAAATTATTTTTCATTTCACTTTTAATATTTGTATTATTTATATATTTTTAATAACATTTTTATTTTTCTTTTAATATTTTTACATTGTTTAAATGTAATTACATTTTTTCCTTTATTTTCATTTTAATTTATTTCTATCTTTTTAAATATTTTTTTTTTACTATTTTTTTGGACTTAAAAATGGAATCAAAATCCTTTTTTGTTTAATTTATTTACATTTTTGTGTTTTTTAATAACTTTTAATTTTTTCTTTTTAATATTTAATAATTTAATTAATAATTTTAATAAAACTTTTTTTGTTCTAAGTTTTTTAGTGAGCGAATGGCCTTGTTTGTTTGTAAAAATTGAATATCTTTTTGTTATACAACAAAGAAAAATGGTAGAAGTGACAGCTGTTTCCTCATCAGACTTCTTATGGCATTGATCGAACCAACGGATCCTGACTTAACAGGCGAATGCTCTACCACTGCGCCAACATTTGATTATTTATTATATTTTTGGGTTTTTAATTATTTTTTAGAGTTATTTTAACAATTTTTATAATTCAGCACATGCAATGGGAATACACCTTTTAATTTTAGTTTTATTTTATGTTTAAAATAAGGTTTTTAAGTATTTTTAATAATATATTCTTCATATATTTTTGAATTATTTATATATTTTTTCCTTTCATTTAATGTTTTTCAATGTTTTTTAGCATTTATTTTGTGGTAGGGAATTATTATTTTTTTTAATTCTATTTTTTTTTTTTGTATGTAACAGAACCTGCCCTTTTAAATGTTTTTATATTTTTTTAATATTTTTCTTTAAATCGTTTTAAAATTTTATTATATTTTAATATTTTTTATGTGAAATAGAACTTCTTCCTTTAATTTTTTTAATAGTTATTTTATTTAATTTTATTTTATACGTAATGGTTTTTGAAATACGTTTTTAGTATTTCTATACAATAATCTATCCTTTTGAATTTTATGCAATTTCGCAAGTCAATTTGATTTTAATTTGTGATATTCGACTGAACAAAAAAAAAAGAAGCAAAAAAAATATCGCATGCCAAACGCCAAACCTCCTCAACATGCCACCGTTTGTGGCATAAGAGAGGCGGAGAGACATCACTACCTTAACTGCAGGCAGCAGCAGCAGATGAAACACAATGAAATGTCAGAACCGATAGCAGTAAATTGACAAATGTTTTATTTTTTATTTTTATCTTTCAAAAACTTTTCAAGAATCGCCTTAGCGACAGCTGCAACATTGTTATTGTTGTAGCTAAAGAACGATAATCGCTTATACAGTTTGGGGCAACCCACAGCCCAGCTGAAAAGTTCACCACAATGCAATATTTACGATACAAAAAAAAAATAAATAAATAAATGAATAAAAACAAAATTAAGAAAAAATACGAATTCACTGACATTGATTGACACAATCGAGCGCACGATATTTAAATGATCGCCTGTCGTGGCCCGTCGGGGGCAAATCAACGCTGTCGTCAAGCAATGCCATAACAGTAATAGCAACAATAATAGATACTAAATGATTATGTGCATTACAAAACAAGAACAACAAAATGCTGGTAATACATAGACACATACAAACATACAAACATGCATAGTAAATACTTTAGTAGCGACAGTAGCAACGATTACGTCGGTGGTGGCAGAGCCAACCGCAGCATTTTATTGCCATTGGAGTAGCCGCCACCGCCGCAAGCCGCCAGCACAATTGTTGTGGTCTCGGCTGTGTCAAAAGACTAAACTTTTACGTGGTTAGGCACAAACATACATACGTGTACATACAAAAATACTTAGAAGTCATGGATGGAGGCCGATTTGTTCAAATTAGATATATGTATTTGAACTTGGAAGGGCTAGAAGATCCTGATTCCGAATAGGATCAAGTGGAGCATGTCTATATATGTATATTTATTTTGTATAAACAACTGGGGACTTATAGGTCCTCCGAGGGCTGATGATTCTTTATGACGAGCTTCTTATTTCAAGTCTGTTCTGTAATTTTTGATGGTAAGGATTCAAACCCTACCATGTGCATACCAACAAATACAGTTAGAGCACGGACGGAGTAGGTTTTTATTCGGCGGTACCGAACGCGCTGATATCCACTAGACCGGGCTTAATTGTAGGTATACTTCTGATCATTTATATATGCCAATTATCGATGCCAGGCTGATAGTTAGTTCCTTAATTGGTTAGAAAGGAAAGTTGATGGCCTAATCACAAGCGGACGAGGACGTCCAAAGCCGTTGAGTAGTCTCAGTGTGCTCGCTTGCATATGCCAGTTTTCCTCTTAAGTGTTTGCCGTAAGACATAATTTCTCTATCAGCTGAAACCCGGACGTTAGTACTTCAGCGTTTAAGAGTCTTCTGTTCATACCCTGCACAGGAATCCCATCTGCATTTGATAAGTGAATTTTGTAACACGTTTTTTAAGAATTTAGTCCATCCTCACCACCCTTCTCTAGACTTTAAACTTGAGAAGCTTTCCCATGGCCTTAGGCTTGGTATGTGCGTTGGATCTGGGTTCCGCCACATTATCACATATCCATTGATAGCTGGCCAGTCTTGTAGAAGATACACCTTAATGTGTACGACCACCGCAAAGTAGGAAAAGGATCAGAATTTGAGAAATATTCAGACCATTAATAGGTCAGAATATTTAATTTGCGGATGCAAACCTAATTTGCCCGCACAGCCCGGCGGAGGAGGAGGACGATGAAATAAGGACGTGAACCGCACTGTCTATTAATACAACCTCCACGAGATATCTTTGAATAAATGTCTGCGATTGATAGACTTCGTTGCGGCGCTAAACATTGTAATTGATGGAATGGACCCAGTTGTGTAGGTCTTTGAAGCGGTTAGCCCATAGCACTGCTGCATACGTCATTTGCATATTGATTGGCCTCATAGCGAAGTAGTTCTCATTTGCTTACGAAACCATCATTTTCTTCAGGAGCTCCAAAATTACATCGTTTTACTGCCTCCACTTCCAATACAACGTGAATACCCAGTCCTCCGATCTTTTTGGATGAGCTCTTGTCTTTTTAGTGAAATCTTAATTTCCTCTTTTTCTTCTTCTTCTTCTTCTCCTTTGGCTAAGACACCGCATAGTGATTTTAGCCGAGCTAACAAATGCACGCCAGTCATGACTTCCCAAGAGGTAATTTTCCAAACAAGCCAAACGGAAATGACAAGAAACGGAATATAGCAAAGACATAAACCACAAAAGAGAGTGGCATTAGTCAGAACTTCGATATTAACTCATAATCTTATCACTTTTATTTTTCAATTCTCTTTTAAACCCGTCTTAGGATATAAAAGAAATCAATACTAGAGTTCTTCAATTATTTTGATATAACTAACTTTATGAATTTTTAGTGTAACTCAACTCAATTCATCGCTAATCTCTCAATGATGCATACATAATTAATGCGAGCCAGGTGGCAACATCACAAACAGCTGTTCGCATTTGATTATTACTTTTGTTTTGTTGCATGACTACATACTCTACCAACTCTACGTCAGAAAAGGAAATTATTGAACAATTACTGCTGATTTTAAGAATTTTTTAATTTAATAATTAGTGTATGTAGTGTAAAAATAGTTTAAAATGTTTTGAGTTCATTTCGTGGCCGTCTCATGTAGTATGTGCTGTTTTGTAAGCAATTCGTAGCATAGAAGTCAACGTAACTGCAGCGCTATGCCAAAACCAATTCGCCAGCTAGCGTGCCAGCAGTGAATACCAAGTTGCAATAACAGAGAGAGAGCTAAAGGACAATGTGGCCACGATTTCTTGGCCGACGTATACTTTACATAACCATCACATTACTTGCCGTAATATTTCTACTAACAAATTTACTTAAGGTAAGCCCAACAAAAAATACTTTTGAAATATTATATTTCAAAACAACATTCATGCGCCTCCTCACCCACAGTTTGGCGGTCTGCGTGCACTACATGCCGACAATGTGTTTACCGTACAACGCACACGTCCGCTCATCTGGCGTACACTACAGGAACATCTACTGCCCGAAGAGTCACAAAATCGCACCAATGATCCAGACATTCAATGCCGCAATTCCGTGCAGGGACGCGATATGCTCGTCGATGATCGAGGATTCCTCTGCCGACGCGAACATCTCTTATCGCCAAGCAATTGTTGTGATATCGAAGTGCCCGAAACGCAGTACTACACATGCGATACATGCAATGCAACAACACATTGCTGTGATATATATGAATATTGTGTCTCTTGCTGTCTGCATCCATCGAAACGTACACTGTTGGAGCTAGTGCTACGCACCATAACCGGACGTCAGGCAGCTGTTTATGCACGTGTGGAGGATCATTTTGAATTGTGTTTGGTCAAATGTCGCACTAATTCACACTCTGTGGCGCATGAAAACAAATATCGTGATGGCACGCCCAAATATTGTTATGGTCAGACGGAAGCGCACGAATCGCAACGTGAAGTTTCAGGTGGTGTGGCACGTTGATTGTGCTCCCATATAAACTGTGTGTTGGGGCGTTTGAAGTGTGTTTGTTTAGAAAACGCTTTATATGTGTATTAATGACTGATTGAGGACATCTACATTTAGTTTAATAATATGTAGTAATAATAAGTGCGGTTAAGTGGCTTTATTTATAGGAGATTATGAAGCAAACCAACAAAGTTTCGTTTTATCAAACTTAATTTAATTAAACTCTGCCAATGCTTTTATATAAATTGTTAATATTTTACGTCGGAATGAAAATAATTATGCATGACATAGTTGAAATAACTGTAAATCACGATTAAGCTAGTAATTAGTTCTGTAGCAAACTAGAGTGACATTCTTTAAAAAGAAAACAAAAATGGAAATTATCATGACAAAGAAATCTTAAGTATTAAATTATTATTAATACGGCCCAGGTATAAATAGATTTAAGTTCTCTAGTTTTATCTTAATTCTCAAGTAATACTCTACACTTTTGTTTACCAAAAGTTGAAAATTAATATTAATAATCACCTTAATAAATATAATGTTTAATTTTTTACACTTAATTTTGTGTTTGTAATTTCGAAATCCTATTGTAACTGCAAAATTATTAGCCAAATTGATTTTCAGGGATTATTTCAGTAGTGACGGGAATATAAAGACGCGACTGTTGCGATATTTTTTTATCTTACCACAGGCATGTCTTACCGCGGTAAACAGTTTGCTGAGTGTGTTCTAGGCGAATCAATGCTGTTGTTGACTGTAGCGGAACTTTTGGGTTTTGGTCGCCATTTACGACAGACATGCCTTACCGCTGAAAAATTCTTGAACCCTTACCCCGGAAGGACTTAGACGACTCCATCATTGTTGTTATTGTTATTGTATTTTTTAATATTTTTTTTAAGAACTATTCCAAAAAAAATAAATTGCGGGGAATATTGCGGCAGTTCTCGGCCTTATATGACTCACCCCGTATTACGAATGCACTCCCGAGGCAAACTATCTTCTCTCTTTGGTTGTCGCTCAGTAATCCAAATTAAATCGCAAATAAAACCTCAAATAAAGATTCTACACAGACTTGTGGGCTATAATAGAAAAGCTTCTGATGTCGTCCTATACACCATTTGCATAGTGAGACAACCATAATCTCAGCTAAGTAACAGAATGTTATGCTGTATAAGCAGTATCTGCCGGGATGCTTCAACAGGAATGATGCCGAACCACACGCCTTCCTAGAGATATCATGAAGGGTGTACCTCACTTTACGAACTCCATTCACAAAGAGTCTGTCAACACCTTCATTAACTCTCTACCTGTGAATGGCTTTATCGGAATCCGACCACCATGCGTAACAGCCACACTCGCGAGACCTAAGTAATACTGACACAGTTAATATCTGGTTACTGCAGTAGACTCAATTCCTATTTATTCAGACTCATTGCCTGAAATAAGTCTCCCCGCACGACACTAACCACCTTAGTCCGTCCACTAAAATCCACTCATCCCCTCTCCCGCTGGGCTGAATCCGTTGTTGATGTTGTTGTAGCGGCTAGCTAACCCCGCTTAGGGCATGTTTTGTTAATCTAAGTCTCCGAGGTCATCTAAGGGGAGGTTCAGGAAACGTGTTGTTTCGACGGGGTTGGACCAAAGGGAGAGGGGGGTTAGATGAGTTGGTTTAAGGGGTCATGTGAAGAGGTGGTTAGGGTCGTGCGGAGACTCTTCACATGCAGGGCATACTTTGGGTATGCTGGGGTCGAGTCTGGATAAGTAGGAGTTTAATCTACTACAATATACAGATCTAAGTTGTGTAAGGATCCCGCGAGTCTCTCGAGGCAGCTCGAGTGCGTTGTCTGCAATAGGTGGTGATTTTACTCCGAGTACGCCATTCACGGGAAGGGAGTCTATGAAGGTGTTAACTGACTCCTGGTGAATGGCGTTCAGTGCGTGTCGGTACGCCGTCCTGTCCAGCGGTGCTCTTTAATCTTTAAATCTAGAACTCCCTTCCTGATGTGCCTGGGTGGAGGTTCGGTTTCTAAAAGGTGCCTGCTAGGATGCTCCCTGCGATGGCATCCCAACAGGAACTGCTTGCACAGCAAAGCATTATGCTCCTTAACTCGTAGCATAGATGCTGCGCTGTACAAGTGATACTCCGGTGACATCACGAGGATTTCTGCCGCAATCCTTGTTCCTTCCAATCGTGTTTTGGCATGCTTGTAATTTTCTCCACTGCGTCTCGTTCGTCCCCGGTGCCCAGATCGGTGCAGCATAGTTTACGACCGGCCGGCTAATTGCTTTGTAGGTTACCAGCAAGGTTTCTTTGTCTTTACCCCATGGGCTGCCGCCTAGCGCTTTGAGTATTTTGTTGCGGACCTGGACGGCTGAATCCGAGAAAAACTTCTAGTTTCTTGAAACTTCCACAAGATATCGACTTCATCCACCTGAGCTAACCGCAGAAATAAACCCCTACAAAAACACGAAAATTAAAAAAAAAAATCAAAGATTTTCAATTATGTTAAGTGCAGACCTCTTATTTAAATATCAACCTTTGGGTTGGGGCTTCAATTCATCACTTTTGATTTCAAAAACTCAAAATTTTTTTTCATTCCCTTCATCGTGTCTTTATTCGTGCATATGTATATAAATAGAAATATATTTTTTCACAACATTTTTCCGATTTGAATACGCAGAAAACACCCCGTAATGAGTTTCACAATACGTTATCGTGAAAGTTGCGAAGGAAAACTTTCCAAAAGTTCGAGAAACAAAATCGAATTATACACACTCGATGAGATCGTGCAGACAATGCAGATTGTCGTGCACACAACGATTCAAACAGCGGCGCAATGGGTATTGAACGATGTGCGTGGCGAGTTCTTCTATCCCGATCCGAAAATTACACCAACAACCACCAGCCTTTACCCCGATTTCCTCAATTTTGATGCAATATATAAGGAGAAGTACATAAATTGGATTAATATACAAGATTTCTCGGTGAACGAAATATTTTCACAAGTACGTGATTATATATATTTGTGGAATTTATCGGAATGTACGAAATTCTCACTCGCCACCAACGACCGGGCGAATATAATACCGAATAAGGGTGCGAAATATTTCATTGATGCAACTTTTTCGAAACCCACACCTGCTTGCCCGAACCCCTTGGCTGTGGCGAAAGTCTTCTTTACCGCCATTGTACCGGTTCACCTACCGAAACACTATCCCGTTATGGTAACATATCGGTTTGAGGGTTTTCGTACGCAATATCATGTACATGGAAGGCATGAGGTGCGTAGTAAGGATTTTCAAAGATTTTTTATCGATTCGATATTGCAAAGGAAATTGGTTTTCTACTCGAGAATATTTGAATGTCGCCATCCAGATATGAAATTGAAGAGAGAATCCGTGTTTGAAGGTCAAGCGGAGTCGGAGGAAACGCCCAAAAGCGCTGAAAATGTTGCTGCTGATGATGAAAATTATGATGTTGAGAACATGCTGGAAAAGGGTGTGGATTTTATGAGCTTAATTGGCGCAATTTTGAAAAAATAAATGATGAGTTGTGTGAAATAAACAGGGTGTTAGCGAAAGTTTGGGTCTATGGATTCATATTAAAGTTTTGTGCTTAAAGATTTTACTAGTAGCGATTAGTCTACAGAGACTCAAGAAGAGCATAATATTAAAGAAGGAATGCAGGGTATAAAGCAATTAATGATTGGCTTGGCGCAAGAAGTAAATGATGTAGCGATTTCGCCTTCCATCGAATTCTACTGGTGGCGCACCATGAAAGTGAGGCTTCCAAAATTGATTCTCGTGAATTGTGTGCAATTTTGTTAGTTCACAGCATATTTTTTTGTTCTGTAGTCTCTGATTTTATGCCAGAAGCCCGATATCACTGAGTAATATTAAGCCGACGTCCTAGAAAACGGATCTAGAATCAAGCTTTTTCGGCATTTGATAAAGGCAAGCCTTTACTTCACCTACGACCGCGAAATCAAATTCAGCTAGCGACTGTGGCGAAGATGAAGAAAAATTTCTGGCTACTAACAAAACCTCGTGGCCGAGTGAGATACAGATGAAGATGTTATTATCTTCATTACGAACATATGTGCCCCGGGTTAAGAAGCATAATGTTATACTTTGAAAGCAGTATTCGATTGGATACCTCTGCAGGAATAATCCCTGGAGATGCCTATCCTCAATAGAAGAGTCCCTAAAAGTTTTAGACAATTCCCAAACAGACACTCAGCAGCTCTCTCAACTCTTTTATGTGAAAGGCATCATTGCAATCCGTCCACCACCCATAGCCCAAGAAAAGCACGAGCTGTATTACGAGACCCAAATAATACGGACCCAACTGATGTCTGTATACCGAGTGTCCCGCTAAAATCAACTACTTTATTACCTTTCACTATGATCCAAGTTCGTCGAATTTACTTAGTTTTTTTGACTTTGTTTGACCTTTTTCGTTATTAGATATTTCGTACAGCAAAAGCTTAACTGGAAAATCTAAAGTGAAAAAGGCCTTTATCTAGCAAGGTTTTCTGTCCTCCCAGACGTTTTTATAAACATTTTATTAGCGCTCAGAGAAAAGATGGAGACATCTCTTCCCACATCCTTTAGGCAAAACCGGTGTCTGGACAGTTATTTCAGCCCTCATAAAAGTTTACTGGATGAAAGTCCATTTGGTGGAATTTTTTTTTTGTAATACTTCGGGTCGAGAGAGACTTTTGCAATGAGGACGTGCAGTAATAGTTATCGGCACATAGTCGTTCTAGAATTCCCTTTATTCTTATAATACATTGTCTCCCACCGAGCTCCTTCATATTGCACACATTTTCAAGTTGCTTTCGTCGAAACGTTAGGTTAGACCTTGCCTTCTTTACGAAAGAAATCTATAATTTGTTCGTGCTCCGTAGCCCGATAATTTACAAGTATATTTTTCCAAGATTAGTTACTGTTCCATGTTACAAAGAGAAAGTGGTTTCTTACATACGCACAAACTTCACAATTTTCTTGGAACTTTTACGCAACATCACCTTGCCCAGTGGTTGACCGAAACCCTCGTATTGCTGATAGACATGCAGACCACGCACAACTGTGGCATGCACGACACCACGCAAACGCTGGTCCATGTAGGGAGTAGCCTTATTCGTTGAGAAGAGCATATCTGCGGAAACGTTGAACTCCTCCTCCGGATCCCATATGCAAAAGTCCGCATCATAACCTTCCTCAATTTTGCATTTAAAACTTGAGAGACCGCATAACGCTGCCGGATTTTGGCACATCAAACGATAAATATGCTCTATGCCAAGACCATGCGCTTGACAGTGAGTCCAAACTATGGAGAGTCCCAATTGCAGCGATGAAACACCCGGCCAGGCATTTAAAAAGTTGCCACGTGCGCGGCCATAGTTCAAACACTTAACACCCGGCGTGGCAGGTGAGTGATTGGAGGCAATAATATCTAAGCAACCATTTTTAAGCGCCTCCCACAGTCCGGGCTGATTCGATTTGTTACGTATTGGTGGTTGAGCTTTGAACTCGGTGTGACAATCCTCAATTTGCTCCGCAGACAAGGTGAGATAGTGAGGACAAGTTTCTGCGGTTAGATTAGCACCACTGCGTTTGCACTGCGCCACAATGGGGAGTACGTCCGCGGAGCTAATATTCATGATATGCAAGTGCTTTCTGGAAGATCGGTTGAATAGAGTGGGTAATTTTATCTTGGATCTCATATGCATACCCTTTATTCGTCGTGGCCAACTGGCTGATCAATTGCACAGCATTCACTTCCATTTCAGCGGGACGTGTACGCGAGAAGGACTCATATTTCTTGGGTTCCTCCTCATCGGGTTGTATTGGCTGCTTCAACGGCAGTTCGGCGCTAAACTAAAGCAAAAAAAAATAGTCAATATATTTTGTAGTATTCACTGTACATACTCACAGCCAATACGGTATCATCCTCTAGTTTCCCGATCACTTCCTCCAATTCTTTTCGATTTATGGCCGGGAAAGCATCACCAACTGGCGCCGGTGTTGGTGCGAGCGTGCATTGTAGACCGATAACACCAGCACCGAGCAAGAGTTCGGCATCACGGCCATTACCCGGCACAAGTCCACCCCAAAAACCAACATCCACATAAATTTTACCACGCGCAACGGCTGTTTTTGTTTTTAGCGCGGTTACATTGGTTGTAGGTGGTATGGTGTTACTACAAGTATATTAAATAAATGTACATATATGTATTCTTTATTTATAAACAAACAGTCGGAAGTTTTAGCGCTCTTTGTTTTGCTCAGCATTTTTGTTTACATCTGACTCTAGCATAAATGTACATACGTGGGCCGATCGATGATCGTCGTGAAACCGCCCGCCGCTGCTGCTTTAGTAGCCGCCATGAAACCCTCCCAGTCTTTGCGACCCGGTTCGCTAATATTTACATTGGCATCTATGAGACCCGGCATCAGTACTTTGTCGCCAAAATCATAGACCTACGACAAAGCAAAATAAATAGAGTGAGTTTTTATTTGACAAGCGAGCCCTTTCGAGACCGCCTGTAAACCGGCAAAATATAACAAATTCTCTCTCGTTCTCCTTCTCACTCTCTCATTTTTCACTTTTTATTTCTTTAATCTCTTACCGCTTCCGATTCTGTATTGTAGACATATGTATTCACCTCCTGCGCTGTGCGCAAGACTTTACGTATTATGCCCTCTGTATCGACGATAATACCACCGTTCAGGAAACCCTGCTCGGTGCCCAAGAAAATACGTTTGCTAAGGAAAAGCAAATCCATTTCGTACGTGTAGTTAAAAATCACAATAAAGGATAACAAGCACTTTGACCCTTAATCGTGTAATAAAATGATTTAATTTCTTTAGTTAGCTCTCAGTATCTACACTGAATGTGGAAAATATTTTCTGTTTAAGGCTATTTTTAGAAAGCTCTTATGGGTTGTTTATTTCCGCGTACGATCACTTTAAAGAACTGAACATCACGCAAAGCAAATCATTTTCATTTTATTCAGAGGAGAAAAGCTCAAAAGCCTTTTTTGTGGTGAGTATATGTAAAGAATTTCGAGGTGAAATTTATGTGATTTTGAAATTTTATTCAAAAATTTATAAAGTGTCTGAATATTGTCGACTTATAGTACTTTAGCACGGAACTTAGCTGTGGCATCCATTGCCGGAATAAACTGGTTGTAACGCCACTCGGCAAGGAATGTCCTCACAAAAATCCATCGGCCGTTCAGAGTCGGCTTAGAATAAACTGTAGATACCTCAATTTGTGGGAAAACATCAAGACGTATACCACAAATCGGAGGAGCTCGACCGGAAATCGCTTTAGCAGTTACAAAGCGCAAATTATATATATATATATATAATATGGTAGAACATAGATACAGCACTTAAATGGGTCTGATGGGCTGACAGGCAAAAAATGCAGTAAGTAGGCCTGTCTTACAGCTATACTCTGTTCATTTCGTATTTTTAGACTGGCCATTGATTCCGTCGAGGAAGTCCGAGGTATCCGTCCAATGGTAGAGAGCCTATCTACGGAAACCATCCTCAAAGCCAAGTCTGGCACGTTATCTTTGGATCATATTCTGCAAAGAAGCTAAAGCATTCACCTTGCTTGCTCTTCGCTGAATAGCTTAGCAGGTAATCCATCCGCAACCGTCGCTTTGCCATTTTTCAAGCGAGTAAGGGCTATTGGCGGCCGCGGTAGCCGAGTGGTTAGCATTGCGTACTGCCATTCCTGGTGCGACCAACATCCAAAAGTTATAGAAAATTAAAATAAATTAAGTGAAATTTTCTAATTGCAGTCGCCTCTCGGCAGGGAATGTCTACCCCTCTGAGTGTATTTCTGACATAAAATAAAAGCTCCTCATAAAAAACCCATCAGCCGTTCGGAGGCGACTTAGTATAAACTGTAGGTCCCGCAAAACCATAAATTGGAGGAGAAGCTCGACCGAAAATCGTTTCACCGTTTACAAAGTGTCAATTATATATACGAGTATAAGGGCTATTTGAATTTTACCATAGTCGGAGGGTTGGAGAAGCGTTTGTTTTCGAGCATTTCGCCTTGTAAGCAAATTTCTCGAGACCTTCATACTCACACATTTGAGCCTCACTTTTTTTCTATTAGTAAATCCAATTCTCTTTCTTCTTCAACTTTTGGTATCTTTCACATGCAGATTCTTCTTTAGCATTTATATCTCGCTAAACCTGATAATATCATAGCACTCAACACTTTTAATTCGCCTTAATGTAGGCAATTTATTTATTTATTTGTATGTGAGCACTCAATTTCTGAAGAAACAAAATCGAAAATTTATCACATAATCAACACTATATTTCCATTTAGTTTCACTAGAAGTTTCATATGTTTACACTTTTTTCAAAACAACATAAATTTACATATTTTCAAGCAGCTCACGCGCATATTTTTGGAAAAATTTCTCAACATAACAACCAACCAAGGGGGAAAAAATCATAGCAACACACAAAATTTATTAGCCACAAAGGCGTTGTTGGTTCAATAAATCGCGTTATACGTGTATGTAAGAATACACAGCCATACATACACATGTGCAATGGTAGATATGCACGCATACTCCGGCGGCCGTAAATCCTGATAAACTCGAATGTTATAACACTCAAATAGGACATGCTCGATTCTTAATTGTTTTGATTGCACCGAAAACCACTTTGATAAGGATATTAGCAAATAAATCAAACACGTGCGGGCAAACACTAAATATATCATAACATAACTTTTCGTGAATCAAATAATTTAAATATAAAAGCAAAGAATTTGATTAAATGTATGGCAGGTGAGTTTTGCTGCTAAGTATTCTTAGTACATTATTTAACGTTAGCTGAGCAAAACACAAAACACAAATATTTAAGTATGTATGTGTACTGTTATTAATATTTTCTCTTTAATTTGCATATTTATTTTGGACAAAAAATGTTCAAAAATTATAAATTGAAAAAACATCAACGTAGAGCGGGTAATACGGTGCCACATGAGCGTATGCGTGTAAGTTTCTGCACCGATTTGGATAAATCAGTTTTGGTAAATAATTTCGAAAAACGCGGTTGGACGCAAGTAAGTCCCGATGATGATTGGAATTTCTATTGGGCTAGTGTGCAGACATGTCGCAATATATTTAGCGTTGATAGCGGCTATCGTATGCATGATAATCAGTGAGTGTGTTTTTTGGCGTTCATTTTGTTATACATGTGTTTAATTATAAGTAATGGTAAACTTACAGAATGATCAATCATTTTCCAAATCATTATGAACTTTCACGTAAGGATTTGTTGGTAAAAAATATTAAACGTTATCGCAAGGATCTTGAGAGGGAAGGCAATCCGTTGGCGGAACGTTCTGAGCCCACTGCGGCGGGTGCGCCTCGTTATGTGTATTTGGATTTTGTACCAATCACTTTTGTTTTGCCAGCTGGTATGTACTTGTATATTGTTGTTGTAATTTTCACATTATTTGCAGCAACTTATAAGCACTTATTGTTATTTTACAAATTATTTCTTCGCCTTTTGATTATATTGTTGTTATTGTGTTGTTCAGCAATTACACTATACAAATGAATTCTCTTTTACAACAACAAGTTTTTTACGAGTATATTCAGTTTTACCAATTTGTTTTCAAATGAAATTAAACAATTATTAATTCAAATTATTTAGTACATTGCTATTTATAATCAAAATTGCAATAAGCTTTTTAATTTCGTAATTTAAAATACTTTTAATTTTTATATTTATTATAATTTTAACTCTTTATTATACTGCTCTTCTTGCAAATTACAACATCTTTGTTGGATTTTCAATTTAAAAATTTTTCTTTTAAAAATTTAGTATTTTAATTTTGTTTAAATAAGCCCAATTATTTACACTTTTCCCTTTTTATTATAAACGGACTTCGCTTTAGACTTTTGTATGTGTATGCATTTTTCAGATTATAACATCTTTATTGACTGTTTTGAAAACTTTCGATATTTTTGTAAATAATATACAACAATTATATTCTATTTTCCCATTTTTTGGTACATACATGAATTAAAGAAGTATTTTAAATATTTAATTTTTTAAAATGAGCTTATTAATTTGTATTGGGTTATTTCTATTGCTTCAACATTCTGTTAAATCGACTTTGTTTTAATTTTTTTACATCTTTTAAATTTTTTTCAACCGATTTGATTAGATTTTATACTTCATCGAATAATATATTATAATTATATATAATAATATTCATTATTATAGGTATTTTTCAAAACTAAGAGAACGCTGCTTATTAAAAATGCTAAATATTTGCCCTTTTCTTAATTCATTTAATTCTACTTCACTTTTAGACGTTTCTTAACTTCACTTTTTTGTTTAATTTTTTTTCAGATTACAACATGTTTGTTGAAGAATATCGTAAAAACCCTCAAAGCACTTGGATTATGAAACCCTGCGGCAAGTCGCAGGGTGCCGGCATTTTCCTAATCAATAAACTATCGAAATTGAAACGTTGGTCGCGTGAAGCAAAAGGTCCCTTCCATCAGCAATTGTCCAAGGAAAGCTATGTGATTTCAAAGTAACACTTTTGCCTACAAACTTTCCTTATAAAACCAGAAATTCACTTTAAATTTATTCAACTTCAGATACATTGACAATCCACTGCTGATTGGCGGCAAGAAATTCGATTTACGCCTCTACGTATTGGTCACATCATTTCGTCCACTAAAAGCATATTTATTCAAGCAGGGCTTCTGCCGTTTTTGTACTGTCAAATATGATACAAGCGTTACGGAGCTGGATAATATGTATGTACACTTGACGAATGTGAGCGTACAAAAACATGGCGTAAGTTTAAAGAACCGTAGTAATAAAACAAGTTAGCGACTAACAAACGCAACCATCACACTTTTCTTTTACTTTCCGCTGCTACTACACTATTTCCTACGCGCACAGGGCGAATACAACAATTTACATGGTGGCAAATGGTCCGTACAGAATTTAGCACTTTACTTGGAAGGCACACGCGGCAAGGAGGTGACCGATCGTCTATTCGGTTCCATAGCCTGGTTAATTGTGCACTCACTGCGCGCTGTGGCGCCTGTAATGGCTAGCGATCGCCATTGCTTTGAATGCTATGGCTATGACATTATTATCGACAACAATCTGAAGCCTTGGTTGGTAGAAGTGAATGCTTCGCCATCGCTCACTTCGACAACAGTCACTGATCGAATATTAAAATATAAATTAATTGATAATATATTATCGGTAGTATTACCGCCCGACGGTGTACCCGAGTAAGTTAGAGGAAATTAATTATTTATTTAAGTTTTTCATTGTTTACAAGGAGCACGAAAATAGCCGTAAACAATATGTGCTGTTAAAACGGTAAACTGAAAATTTTTCAGCGAACTTTGAAAGTAGCGGAAGTTGTGTGTGTATATTAGAGTCATTTCGATAACAGAGTTGCACACCTCAACTGCTGGTAATGCAGTTAAAAGTGGTGTGTGAAAGGAAGTTGAGTGCAGTTAAAGCAGTTCCTAAAATGAACTGAATTTTTGCAATTTACATTTCTTTTAAGAAATATAAATTAAATATATATATTTTTTTTGATTTTCTGTATTTACTTACTATGATATAAATATAAAAACTTTTTTTAATTTATTTTTAGTGTGCGTTGGAACAAAATACCCAGTGCTGACGCTTTGGGCAATTTTGATCTTTTGCTGGATGAAGAGCTGGCAGCGCAGGAAGAACAGGCGCAGAACGCCCAACCCAGCACTAAAGGCAGAGGTGGTGGTAATCGTTGGAAGTGATGATGAAAAATATTATTTAATTTTGATAATTAGCGCTTTATAACCGCTGATGTGACTTTCGGCCCAACTCTTACTACAATGGAGGAACCTACAGTTTACGGAGATTTATTAATTAAACGAGTTTTTCTTAACTGTCGTGCATATTTTTTAATGTTAATTTTTTTAAAACATTACCATACTCATTTTGGCATAAAATTATAAGTGAAAAATATAATTAAAGATAAATACTTACGTGTTAACTTTGTGTGAGCATTTTATGGTTGGTATAGCAAAGAATTTTTATATTCAAATTTTAAAAAATATACTGTTGTTTATAATTTTCAGCAAATTTCGCCATTAAGTGTCTGTTGAGTCGCTTTAGATATTACGCAAATCGCTTTTAAGCCCTCTATGGAAGCAAAATGATTGAAATGTGAAAAATATGACCAGCTATATATACTCTACGTAAGTAAATATGAACAGTTTAGTCACAAACATGCAGCACATTATTTACACAAACATATGTATTATTTTTTTATATTATTTCTTTATTATTATTTAAAACATAATTTCAAAATTTCATTTTCATTTTTATAACTATTAACTTACAGTTACATACATACATAAGTATTTAATTTTTAATTTCAAATTACAATTAGCTTACATTGCTAAATACTTAATTAAGTTATTAAATGGTAGTATTTAGTATAAGTAAAAATTATAATAAAGTGTATGTAAAATTAAGTACTTTTCAATTAAACAACAAAAAAAATAAATGAAGTTAATAAAACTAGACAAAAATAAGCAACAGTAATATAGAAATAAAAAATAAAAAAATTAAACAATTAAAATTAAAACAACGCAGCACACAAGTACATATATTTACTCACATACATACACGTGTCAACACGTTTAACATAAATATATATAAATAATTATAATGTAGTGAATGAAATGAACATTAAATGAACAAATTAATGTTATAGCTAAACATACATATTTACAATTACATATGTACGCATATTATGTATATATTGATGTATGTATCTTATGAGCTTAAAAAGACAAACTTAAACATATAAATATTAATGTTATTATTTACAAAATGTACTCATACATACAAATATGTTTGGAATGCGTCTCTATATATTAAATGAACAAACATATATACATATATTTGTGAAGTGCAGTTAATGAATGTGCTTAATGGTGTGGCTTTAATAAGTCGTTGAGATGGCTACAAGTTATTAAATTTGGAAATTTAACAAAATATTGTTAGTTATTAAGCTTTTATTTGTGTATAAGTACAAAAAAGGTCTCTTAAGAAACAAATGCTGTTGGAAAAATTTCAAAAATCGTTTTTCAGCTATTTAAAAATTAATTTTTATTTCATTTAAATAAATGTTGCTAAAATAAGTTTTCGAAATTTCATAATTTTCATTAAATTAGCAATTTTTTTCTTGTAAGTAAGGTTTTTTTTACAATATTTTGAGGTTAGGTTTTTAATTTTCACTATATTTTTTTTATATTTATATTAATTTCAGTGGCACTTTAGATATAACCAAAACTTTCAAATGACCATTGAATTATAGTTGTAGAAAATATATATATATATTTTTTTTTAATAAATTACAAAACTATACAAAGTGTTTTAGTTAAGTACGTATAGTTTCAGAAATGAGCGTTAAATTAGAAAATCGTGTGTTTGTTGGACTTGTACAATTGTTTAAATACAAATAATGAACTTTCAAATAGATTTCGCATCTTTTTTAAATATTTCAACGGCTACAGCGAAAAATCGAGTAAAGTAAATATCTGCTATTAAGCTGACTGTATTGACTTTTGTGTAAACTAACAACAAAAATAGCATTTCAAGCATACAGTATAAATCACATTTTTATGATAAATTAAAAAAGATGTATAAATGTGTAAATTCTGAAAAATATATTCACATAAATATTGTACTTATTTAGAAAATATTTATAATTCCAAAAATTGCATATTTATTGTAGAAAATGTATATGCATTTTACATAAATATATTTTTTAATGTTTCAAATTAGTAGTAGAAATGTGTAGCTCAGACATGACAGATTAACATGATGTTTAAATAATATACAATTTCTTAAGCAATATTTCAATATAAACTCTTTTATATGGACGTTTGGAATTTTTTTATATTTTTTCTTTTTCGTTTTAATTTTTTTTTCTTTTTTAAACAAACAATATAATTAAACATTCTTATTTTCAAAGTAAAGTAATTGCTTTTTCGGCGAAAAAAAATTAAATATTTAATTTAAACATTTAATTAATCAGATTTTCCCTAACTTACCCATTTTTACTTTCAGTTTTTAGTTTAACCATATACATTAAATATATATTTTTTAAGCAAAATTCAAGCTTTCTCAGCAAATAAAAATGTAAAATTAATTTTTCGCTCATCAGCGTGTTTTTATTTTTATGGGTTTCTTGATTTTGTACACCTAACCTCACTTTTAGCATATTTTTTTTCGTTTCACTTACATTCTAACACCCTATTTTAATAAATATATATGTATCAAATGTACATACATATATTTTTCGTATGTTTCGTTATTTGCATTAACAAAATTTACATGAATATTCGATTTATTATTACTAATTATTTTTTATAATTTCGCTTAAACTTTCCGTAGAGAAAAATATATTATAATAATTAAGTTTAATTTTAAAACAATACTGTTCAAATTGCAATTTAAATAAATTTTGCAACGGAATGTACATTACGGAATGTAGTATGTGTGTGTATGTGTAAGTTTGTGTAAGCAGAAAATATAGATTAATATTTTTAAATTTTCATTTAAGCAATTTATATTGTATATTCGGCGCTATTTTCTTAGCGTTTAATTAAGATTTTCTTCTTCTCTTTCATTTTCTTAATTTTACACACTTAAAATTATTATTTATTACAAATTCCACATGTTTAGGTTATGTAATGCCAGCACTTGTTTTTGCTTTTGTATTTATTTTGCATTTTTGCTTTATTTTTTTTTTCGTTTCGTTACAGTCTCATAATTTAAGGATTTTTTGTTTTATTTCCTGTGTGTGTGTGTGTGGTAATGTGTGCCATATTTGTATAATTTTTATTTTTATTTTTCTCTCAGCCAATTGCTGCGTTGACTTAGAAATAAAACACGCGGAGCGGCGGCTTTGCTAGCTGTGCTGGCTGCGCTCAACACTCGGTGGCCAAATAGAAAATCTCCACTACATCCGAGTCAATATCTTCATAATCATTATCGCCGCTACCGCCGCCGCCACCAGCGCTGCTGACGCCATCATCATCATCGCCACCAACAACAGCACCACCACTACCACCACCTCCGGCGGCGCTGGCCGTGCACGCGCGTTCTACTACACCCCTAGATTGCACCTCGCCACGCCTTGGGCGCAGCACCGGCACCTATAGTCACACCTTCGACGCGTGCGGTTGTGTGCCATTTGCGCCAACGACGGCGCTTGCGAACTGCGGTTGTTGTTTTTGTACCGTTTGGTATGTGGGTTGTGCTGCAATGGCGGCTGAACTCTGATCGCGTATGGTGACGTGCGTTACGAAGGGACCACGACTGCGTGCACTGCTATTGAGTGAGGCAGGTGAGAAGCCATTCATGGCGGCCAACTTCCAGTGGGGTTGTGTGGCTTGTGAACCGAGTGTTTGCTGTTGTGCCTGTTGTTGTTGCTGTTGGTGTTGTTGTTGTTGCGGTTGATGGTGGTGATTGCTATTGCTATGTTGCTGTTGTTGTTGTTGTTGCTGCTGCTGCTGCACGCCATTTACGGTTATCGGCGAGTGATGTCCATTCTGTTTGAGACTACCGCTGCGCAATTGATGATGTTGCGCTGCCGCCGCTGCTGGACTCACATTATGCTGCACCGTCTCATACTCATAGTAGGTGGATGTGGGTCGCAGCATACCGCTCTTATCAACACCACCGTTGTTGCCGGCGTGGTTGTTCATGCTCATGGCGGCATGATGATGATGTTGCTGAAAGTTGATGTCCTGTGAGCGTGCACTGCGCTGGGAATGGTAATGTTGATGACGTCGACTGCACAACAGTACACCAAAATATATACGCATATGTATGTATGTATTTACAGCAAAGCGGCGTTGAGAAAGCGATGAATTATATATGGAAAAGAGAACGTTTACAGAAAGGAGGGAAAAAATGGATTGAGTAATGGTTGATATTGCGACGTTTTTGGTTTTATATTCATGTATAAAGCAATGAAATAAATTTGGAAAAGTAATACAAAGCAAGAGATAATAAAGCGTGGAGAGTGGGGAAAGGGGCATGCAAAAATGTTTAATGAAAAAATTTACTAATAAAAAATCTGTTTGTTTTTGTTTTTTTTTTGCTTCTGCGGACATTAGAATGCAAGTAACCAATCAAGAAAAAAAAGTTATAAGTAACAAATAAAAGAATAATTAAAATTACAATTAAAAATATAAAGATAATTACAACAAATACTTATTAGCTAAAAGCTTATTTATGTACATATGTAGTTATAAAATAAAAAAAAAATCAGAAACCGAAAAAATATTTTTCTTGCGACTAAATATAAAATCACCTCTCAAGGGAGAGCGCTTTTTAACCGCTGAAGCGATTTTCGTCCGAGCTTCTTCTTCAATTTATGGTTTTATGTCTTCATGTTTTGCCACAAATGGAGGGATCTACTAAGCCGCCTCCGAACGGCTTATGGTTTTTTTTTATGAGAAACCTTTATTTCATCTCAGAAATACACTCGGAGGGGTTGACATTTTCTGCGGAGGTGCGACCGCAATTAGAGAAATAAATTTATTTTTTTATTTAAATTAATTTTCTATAACTTTGGATGTTGGTCAAACCAGGACTCGAAGCCAAGACTTCAGAATGAGAGTATGCAATGCTAACCACTCGGCTATTGCGTCCGCAAACGCCTCATGACAGTCGGTTATAAGAACCGAAGTTGCTAGGATTTTATCCGGCCAATTGGTGTCACTTTTTACCTAATACCGTTTATGTTAGACGGTTAAATTAAGTCTGAGTATATCACAGGAACAACACCAGCGCAGCAGGGTTGTTTTAAATTATCCTTCTTAACAGGACTGGCGTCGAACCAAGGGTCTAATTAACAGCATAACTTGGTGACCTATGCTGAACTTCGTTTCCGACCATTTGTCCCCTACTCGCCGACATATGCCAATATCTTCCCCTCTCTCTCTCTCTCTCCCTCTCTTTCTCTTTATCCGCAAAACAGTTGTTACCGTTGCTTCATCTGTCCATAATTTCCCACTGAAGCAGCCGATTTAGTGGTAAGGACCGACCGCCTACGTTAAGCCGGATATAACGGAGATCCCTTAAGCAGGGAACTTGATTTGGAGATTCCGCAAGGGATTACCCGACACAAATGGAACGAGTGGCAGGAGCAGTGAAGGTATTGCAAAAACTCTCACCAGCGCAACCAAGCTTTCAAGTCAAATCACTGTCAAATCCGATAAGCCGCATGGACCACGTCGCTTTGGACCCGAAGAAGTGTGGGAGCTAATTTAGCCGACTTTTTATACTGCGCCCAACGATTGACAAAATGAACCGACACGTGATCAGCACAGTACCAGGGGACTATTGGGAAGGCAAGAACCTCTACAAATCCATCAACCCTGACACGAAATAATCATGCTGATACTAATGGATGCAACGAGAACAGAGTTCCTCACCAAGATTCTCAACCACTCTACAATACACGTACATGTAGAAATTGGGTAGAATAGTCTCGCTATAAAAACAGGGGAAACCTGCCAACGAAGGTGAATCCCATCGGCCGATATAACCCCTGTCTCCAGGAAGAGACTTCAAGTCTTTTTGCTGCCGCCTTTTACTGAGCCCAGCAACTGCTCTTAACTACATAAACACACAGCCTGTATATCCCGCCTTGACACCGACGTATGCCCTGCATGCAATAAGTCCCCGCCTACTAAAACTTACAGAACTTGAAGAAGGGGCCATACAGTGCGTACTGAAGACACTATTGCTGCTGTAGAGGAGAGTAAGAAGACCCAAATTAGTCCATCTGTCAACACGGGCAACAATTGAAGTTGTGCTCGTCTACTTTATGGAAGATTTTGCAGAATGATCTTGGTTTGCGGGCTAACAAAATCCAACTTGTGCAAGAATTGAAGCCGAACGATCACCAGGCGCGTCGCACGTTCGGTGAGTGGGTTCAAAATGAGATGACCACCGATCCCGACATTCAGAAGAAAGTTTTTGAAACGATGAAGCTCACTTTTGGTTGAATGATTGCGTTGAAAAACTAAATTGTCGCATTTGGAGTGATGATAGTCTACAAGCCATTGTTGAGACACCGTTACTCCCTGTTGATGTACTATATGGGCAGAGAGGAAGAAATCATTGGTCCATATTTCTTCAAAAAAGAAGCTGACAAATAATTTTGTAGTCAAGGGGTAGACCATAGCGAAACTTTATGTCTCGATTAATGACTTTTTTGTGCTTAAACTCGAGGATGTCGATGATATTGCGCCGTGAACCCGTGGCGTGGTCTCGAAGATCATGAAAATGGTTTAACTTTTCACGAATTTAACAAAATGGGCGTGGTACCACGTGTGTTTGTGACTAAACTCCTCCCAAACATCTCAACCTGTTTTAATGAAATTTTGTGAGAATAGAAAAAAGAAGTTGCCACCTGCTTGGAAATTCTTTACATATGCAAATCTTCTAAGAGTGTTTCAACGACTGAACTCAAGCTAAACAGCTGAACCGGGAAGGTATTTTTTGTGTTGAAGTGTGTTCAAAAATGATTAGATCTACAATTCGCATAGTTGCCAGCTGTTCTAAAATTTAAATGTGAAAAAGTGATAAAACAAATGAAATAATATTTGATATGGGTATCAAACTGAAGGATTAAAGAGAGGCTGAAGGAGAAATATTTTTGAGCAGTGTTGCCAGCTGTTAAAAATTTGTTTTTTTTTTTTTAAGAATGGATAAAATACATTACACATTTTACTGTATACATATATAGGTGACGGAATTAAGAGTTTTCAAAAGCTTAATGGTCATGGAATTGTTTAGTAGAGTTGCCGCCAGTTTGAAAATGTATATACAATACATTTAAATTGGCAAGTTAAATGAATAATATTGAGAGTATTAAATCGAAGAGAATTTTGTAGACTTACAGCAGAAAATATTTGTGTATTTAATTTTTTAATACAATTTAATTGTTAAGTTTACAAAATTTAATTTGTCAGCAGGTAGATGGACTCCAAATACAACGCCCAAAAATTTAAACATGAAACTATTGCTTGGGGTGAATGCACAATTGAAGTTTAATTTCGTAAAATAACTATTTGAGCTAGCGTGAGGGGAAAGAAAGTGTGCTATCTTAGTTAGATGCGCTATAGCAGTTTTTAAATTAGCAAAGATTTCGAATTCGCACCAACTATTGCATATGGAAAAAACTATAATTGTCGAAAATATTTTTTTGGTTTTCTGAGCATAAAATTTAAGTCAAATCAAATTTAGGATCTAAGTACTACTTTTAAACTTTACTACTTATTCACTTATCGATATTTTTTAAGACAAAATGAATGAAAAGAATTGCATAGCTTTTTACAAAAATTAAGTTTCTTAAAAATTAAAATAAAATAAAAATACTTTTTTAGTATCTAGTAAAGAGTAATCCATTAATTGGCTTTAGTGAGCTGTATCTCGCGTGCTATAAGTGCGATCAGATAACGCTAGATGCGTTAGAAAGATGATATTTAGTGCCAAAAACTATAACGGGAGAAGTAGAGAGCACTTAAGGCAATAGTTTGCTTTAGAAGCTTCAAAAAATTAATTTCTTTTTCTTAAATCTTTTTTAAAACTATCCAAAAATGTGTCTTCAAAAGTTCAATGGTCAAATTCGACATATTTTAGAAGCTAGAGCAGTTTTAGGTGGCTGAGCGTCGAGCAGATTCGAAAAAAGTTAAAGTGATCAAATTGGACAAAAGTATTATTTAAACTATTTTTTTTTTTTGCAACTGTAGTGTTTTTTTTTTTAACTTTGAAAAAAATTTTAATTTTCCAACTTCTTCGGTATTTTTATAGTTCATAATGTAGAAAAGAAACTCATAAAATTAAAAAAAAAAAAAAAAAAAAATTGGTTGGTACCGTTCCACAAGTTCAGACTGTAGCCGCTTCAGAAAGCCCACCAAACCATTGGAAAATTCTTATATTTTTTTGATACTAAAAACTGTTTTTTGAAGCTTAACTACAGTACATTATTGTCTGAAAAGTTCGTTTACCGCAGACATTTCTTTCTCTTTCTAAAAAATTACTGAAAAAGATTCTAAAGAGAAGCGGTAGCCGAGTGGTTATGGTTGCTTATTGCTATTCGGTAGGACAGGGTTCAAATTCTGGTACGACAAACATCCAAATGTTATCGAAAATTAATTTAAATAAAAAATTAAGTGAAATTTTCTAATTGCGGTCGTCTCTGCGCAGAGAATGTCAACCCCACCGAGTGTACTTCCGACATGAAATAAAAGCTAATTATAAAAAACCATCAGTTGCTCGGAGGCGGCTTAGTATAAACTCCATTTGTTGGAAAAACATCAAGACGCCAAACCACAAAAGTTTAATTTTTATGGGACCCATACATTGAGCTTTTCTTTATACATATATATATTTAATTGGCGCTTTGTAACCGTTGAAGCGATTTTCGGCCGGCTGAGAGCGGCATAATGATATTAATTTCAACCAAATGGCAAAAATTTAACGACCAAAATGGTGCATACTTGACATAGAAACGGTTAATTCTAAATATGGTAAATAAAGCCTGCTATTTAATGCAAAAATAATGGATTACTTTTTACTAGCTCTAATATTATCCAACAAAAAAAAAACAAAAAAAAATATTAAAGGTTTAGTAAAAAATTAAAAAAAAAACTATAAGCAAAAAAAATATACAATAAACATGCAGTTATTACTACAAAAGGTCAGTGATTAATATTATTATTAAACAAAAAAAAAATAATAATAATAAACTAACGGTGTTAACAAGCAAACAAATATTTTTTTTATGTATAAATAAATAGCATGCAACGCCTAAAAATATGTTAATTTATTTAAATTTTAAATTACAATAAAATATAATTTAATTTGCAATTACTTTAATTCAAAGCAAATCCAATCTTCCGATTTCAAACGCACATATCTAGGGGTATAGCTGCAATTGATAGCGGAACCAAAGCGGGAGCACCAAAAACAAATATAATCAGAGTTAATAAGGTTTTGACTTTTTTTTTGGCAGCGGGGTGTATTAAGTACATTTGTATGTAGAAAAAAGTGTTGCAACTACGACACATATACAAACAAACTGCATACATATGTATGCCATTGCATTAGTATACAACTTTTTTTGCATATTTATACATATACTACTTTGTGTGTATATGTGTGCGTGTGTGCGCATTTGTGTTAAATTTTGCTAGTGCAGTTAGTAGTTACCTTTCCGCCTCGACTTTAATGCGCTGCCTGATAACTTGTTGCCGCATGCATTCTAATGTCGACTCCGATAAAACATCTCCACTATTTTGATTCTGATTTTGTTTAGTTGAGTTGTTTTCGCTTTCGCTGCTTTTTTTTAGCATTTTTATTTAATTTTTTTTTGTAATTAATAATAATTTTTTTAATTTAATTTTTTTTATATTTAATATTTTTTTTTTGCAACGTGCAACATTTGTATGTATAGAATTTTTTTTTATTATTTTTATATTGTGCATAATTTTTTTTATTTATTAATTTTATGCAATTTTTTTCAAGTTTTGGTACAAAAAAAAAAATTAAAATTTAAACGGAAAATAGAAGTGATTTGGTGATTGGTGATGGGAAGAGAAAAGAGAAAATGTAAGAGCCATTAAAGATAAAGTGAAAATGTCAAAGTGTATTTGTGAAAAATGTATGTATGTATGTATGGAAGTTTTTCGCATGCGCTGAGACGACTTTCATTATAATTTTTTTTCTTTTTTGAAAATTGCATAAAAAATTCGCTAATTTCAATGAAAGCACGCGCTTCAGCTCACATAGTAAACTTAAATATACATACGTATGTTTGTGTCTATATATGTATGTATGCATGTATGTATGTGTTATAATAGCCTTTATGAATGAGAAATAAAATTTGTACAAAATGTTGTTGTTATGCGAAGCAAACGCGCGCTCACCTAATCTGCTGCTGATGCAGTTCATCATAGTTGGCGTAGTGTTGATAGCGATGGTTGAAAATATCATTGTGATGTATGCCGCCATTCGAGTTCGTTGTTGACAAATTGCCCGCCGCACCCGTATTGCCGCCCGGTCCCGCGCTATTGGCTGGCGGTAAGGGTGGCGGCGGTTGATAAGCTGGCGGCAGCAATTTCGTATTACGATCCAATGCAGCCAAGGCTGCAGCAGGCAACTGATTATTGGGTAAAGTAGCTGGTGGTCGTTCGGCCACCGAGACGGTGTTGGCTGTTGCTGTCTCTACTGTCGGTACAACGCCATCTTTGCGATTCTTGCCGAATCGAAACATATGACCAATGCCGCGCAAGATACTTGGCTTCTTAGCACGCGACTTGTGTTTGCCATCGTTCAGCGAACTCTGGAAGGGACCGTTGCGGTGTGCGAAACCGCCATCCTGATCTGTGCCCTCTTCGAGCAGCCAATGTTTGCGTGGCTCTGTTGTGTTGTGAAGAAGAAAATACAAATATATTAAAAAATTAATTTTTTTTTTTAAATTTAATCTAAGCAAACTTACTGCCCGCCTCCGGATCTGCCACCACAGCAGCGCGCAAGCTATCCTCACGTCCGCGTCCACGTGGCGCACGCAATGCTGTTGGACCGCGTGGCTCATCGGACATTTGTATCTCTTGCACCATGGTCTGTAGTGACTCTAGCGATGAGGATTTCTTCAAACCCAACGAGGGACCCAAATCGCCCACCTGATCGCGCGCCTCGGCTTGCAGCTGTTGTGCTTCAACACCCGAGGCCGTCTTTGTGTGCTTATAACCGGGTATTTGCGCATTGGCGTTGGCAATGCGCGCTGTGAGCGACTCCATGGAGCCGCCATAAATGGCAGATTTTGTTAATTGTATGCGTCGCTCACGTTCACGTTCTTCACGCAATTTTTTGTTGCGTTGGTAGGTGCCCGTTTCACGCGCATCCAAGGCGGCATGGTGTTTCTCCGATATTGAGCGACGTCCGAGTGCGTCACGTGAAAAATGCTCCACACCCGAATTGTTCGTTTCGAGACTCAGTTGTGAGGAGTAGGTGGCGTCGAAGCCAGGTGGCGCTGTGTTGGAGTTTGGGCCAACGCTGCTGCTCTGTGTGCACACGGACTCGTTGGGATGGTGTGGCAGAGTGCTGTAAACAGTGAAAAATGTAAAAATATATAAAATCTCCAAAAAAAAAATCGTAGAAATTTGCATCACATGACAACACGAAACATTTTTCCCCTTTCTACTCACGGTGACATTGGCTCCGGATCGTCTTCGATCAAAACAGTGTTGTTGCTATTGATATGACCATTCATCATCTTTTGTTGATGCAATGCGGGGGACCAAGTATCATTTGTAGCCATATAGTAGCTCTCGTTGCGCAAGCCATGCACACCTGCGCTACCGGGCGGACCACCAATGCCGCCAACAACAACTCCGCCAGCGCTCAAGTGATCGCGTGAGGGACGACGCGCATGTTGCGATGAATTCGATGAGCAAACACCACCGGTTAGACGATCTAATACGGGATTGCTCCATCTGTGGGAGATAAAAAATTTCATATATTACATAATTACAATCTCAAGTCACCCAAACTAACCTGTTCATTTCGTTGGTTGCACTCCCACCACCACCACTACCACCAGCGCTGCGCGCCTCCTTCTTCTCCGGACTCAGATAGATGACGGTAGCACCAGAATTATCACTTGCATTCGAGCTGCTGTTCGCCGTTTGCTCCAGTATGTCACCCGAACTGGCGGAGCGTGCGATTTTACGTGCCACCGAGAGTGTTATCATACCCGGATGCTTACCCGGATTGTTGACCATAGCACGTCGCAAGGTTTCCATTGCTTCGGCATTATTTTGACCCAACAGCGAGACACCATTCACACTCAAAAGTTGGTCGTTCATGCGTAGGCGTCCATCCCTCGAAGCCGCACCTCCGTGTATGACATTCTTAACGAAAATACCCAGATCGCCATCGTGTTTCATGGAGCCGCTGCCGCCGCTGGAATTTGATGTGGTCTTACCTTTGACGCTAACACCCAGACCGGCTTTCTCCGTATCGTGCACGGGTATGTGCAGCGTGAGCACCTCACGTGAGCGCCAAGCTATGCCAGCTTGAAGGCTATCCTGTAGTGTTTGAGAGAGTAAAGAGTAGAGCGTGGAAAAGAATTATGATTAGTCAGATATCGCGGAACATTTGAAATTCACACTCACACTTGAGGCTGCCGACTCGCTGCCCGCATCTATGAAGTGTTGCGATTCGTTCAACTGATATTGTTGGTGTTGCTGATGCTGTTCGAAGAGCGAACGTGCGCTGTTGGACTTTTTAACACCGTTCGGCAGTTTATCCAGCTGTTGCTGCTGCTTCTGCAACGAGGAGGGTAGTACCGGTGCTGGCGGCTTTGGCGGTGTGTTCATCAAATCGCGTTCCTTTTCTTCATAGTTCTGTGAATGGACACACAAATTATTTTGTGTTAAAGTTCATTACTACGCTCAACTCAATTCTTTCTCTTCTTCCATACTTACAATTTCTCGCTCATCCTGAGCAGCCAACTCCTGCTGTCGCGACACGACCAAACGTACAGTGGCGCCCGGTTGCGTTGCACGCAATATCGATACGACATCGGTTTGCGTCTTCCCGGTCATTGGCACGCCATCTACTTCCAGCAAACGATCACCCGGTTTCAAGCGACCATCCTCAATTGCGGCACCACGTGGTAGTATGTTTTTAATATATATCGGGCAATGTCCACCGGCCGGGTTGTCGCGCGTTGTTACCGAAAAACCTAAACCATTTGGACCCTTCTTCAGCACGATCTCGATTTTGCGTCCCAACTTGCGCGTATTCGCCACCTGTAGAGACGTGCCCACCGGCGCAGTGTGCGGTTTACGTGTCGGCGATACGGTCGCCACCTTGGTCTCCACCGACGAAGCTAACTTTTCTTCCGCCTCAATCATTTCGGCAACTTTCGAGTCGCGTCGACGGGACTTACTGGCACTACGTTGATTAGCGCTGCCACTGGCACGCAACACGCGCACACGCAGCTCGGATGCCTCGAGCGAATGTCGCAAATAGTCTTGCACCTTACTCTCCGTCAGACCAATCAGTTTGGTGCCATTGATTTCGAGTATGCGATCACCTCGTCGCAAGCGTCCACGTTCAGCACGACTGCCGGGCTCTACATTTTGCACTAGCAAACCGCCGCCATGCTCATTATCTGGCATGGCTGTCAGTCCAAGCGGACTGCCGTATTCATTGATGATGAGCAACATTTCGCCGTCCTTTTCACGTATCGATTCATACGCCTGACCCAGCGGCTCCTTACGTTTGCTCTCACGTGGCAGCGATTTCGTGGTATATATTTGACTTGGCGGCGCATACTGACTTGGCGAGTGTTGTTGTTGCGCATGCTGATGATGCTGCTGATTTTGGAGTTTCTCCGCCGCCTCCATCCACTTGTAACCCGTGCCATCGCCAAGAAATTGCATTGAGAGTCGGCCGGAACGTGCGAAGGGCTGTTGCGCTGGCGCCGCGTTCGTATGCTGTTGACCATCATCTTCTTCCTCCCACTGCGGCGTTAAGTAACCACTCTTATCGAGCAACACACGCTCAGGCGAGTCACCACCACAATGTGGCGCGGCAGCAGACCAACGTTTATTACCACCTTCCGCTTTCAACGAAGCGAGTAAATTTGGATCGCTACTGCGACGAACTTGCAGACCCAAACCGGTCATTGGACCAGCAGTGGTGCTGGTAACTTCAATGTGTGGCGTCGTGGCATCACCACCACGCTGTCCATTTGTGGGCGCATCTGTGTTGGTGGGATCGCGAAAAATATCAGGCGAACCGGTGCCTACCGATGAGCTGCCAGAGGCACCATCACCACCACCCTGCGGTACACCCGGATCTGGGCCGGAATCATCAAAACTGGCAAGTATCTGTTCGCGATCATCGGCGACATCACCGACACAGTCGTCCGGATCGAGTATGCCCGACTGTGTTTGTAAATGGTGGACGGCAACCCAAGAGTCTGGTTCCTGTAAACAAGAGGGAAGAAATCTCATTAGAAAAGCGTTAAGAATGGATAATAAGAAAACTTGTAATTAAAGGTAATCAATATTCAGTGCGTTGGTAATATTTTGCTTGGTGCGTGACTTGATAAGTTAATTAGACTGTTTATAGAAAAAGGCAATGAACAAAATATTTGTTTGCCTTTTGTCTTCTTGTTCCATTATGTGCCCATAACGCGAGGCGAAGAATGTGACTTCCGCTGCGAAGAAGGTAAAAAAGAATGTAGCATAAGTGATAAAAGTTCCACGAGTAAGTCTGCGTATTTCAAGTTCGTCAGAGGCATTACAAGAAATTTATTGATATTTTCATTACAGAGGTCAGTGGCATTTTTGGTGTTTCTAGTTTTGTAAGGGAAAAAGTAGCTTAACGTGATAATGAAATGAAAAATTTCGATATTTTTGAGCGTTTATTAGAGACTTTCACTAAAACTCCATCTAAGGAAAACTTTAATAGAATTTAAGTACGAAGTAATTAAAACTAAGTAGAACTCTCTTGTAGCTAAAGGTTCCAAAAAGCACAGAACGAGTAAAGAAATGAAATAAAATCTGTTTTTTATTTATAAGAGCGAAGGTTGTTGAAAGAGAGTAAAGGAGGATAGTGAACAAATAATCATCAAAGAAATCTTTTGAATCTTTGAAAATTAGAAATTATTGAAATTTGACTGTTCAAAATCAAAGTGGAAATGTCAAGATTTTGCATGATGGAAGTAGCTAAGAGAAAGTTTCATACTAAACAAAATTATTCCCCAAAATGGTATACCTCTGTTCTTCAAGGAAGCAAATGTTTTAGATTAAAAAAAAATAATTTTTGGACCTTAAAAAAATAATTTTTTGAACTTAAAAAATAACTTTTTGAACTTGAAAAAAAACTTTTTCAACTTTCAAAAAAAAAATCAGACTTTCAGAAATAACTTTCCGAACTTTCAGAAAAAAACTTTCCGAATCAAAAAAAAAATTCAGGCTTTTCCAAACAAAAAACCTTGGATTTCAAAAAAAAAAAACTTTCCTAATTATCACAAAAAACTTTCTTTATTTTCGAAAAGGATTTCGGTTTTTAACCAATAAAATCAAATCAGAATTGAAGGTAACTTTTTAATTTGAATCTCTAAATTTAAATATTAACTAACTTAATTTCATAGGAGCCCACAAATGAGCTACGGAAAGAATGTACACCCTTCTTTTGACACATATTAAAAAAAAACATTTGAAATTTCAAAAAAAAAAAACAGAAGTTTCTGAGCTTTCAAAAAAACTTTCTGTACTTTAAAAAAACTTTCGGCACTTTCAAAAAAACTTTCAGGACTTTCAAAAAAAACTTTCTGAACTTTCAAAAAACTTTTTGGTGTTTCAAAAAAACTTTTCTGATTTCTGGTAAGTTCAACTGTGAGCACAGTATGTAATGTAATTCAGTTACAAAAAAATTTCAAGTTTCCGGATTTCAAAAAAAAACTTTCTGAACTTTCAAAAAACTTTTTGGTGTTTCAAAAAAACTTTTCTGATTTCTCGTAAGTTCAACTGTGAGCTCAGTATGTAACGTAAAATTCAGTTACAAAAAAATTTCAAGTTTCCGGACTTTCAAAAACAAAGCAGGTGGAATTTTTCTGCATTTCAAAATTAAAAATTTTACTCATATAATTTCAATGGTATCAGCTGAGCTTAAAACTGTAATTAAGCTACGAAGAAAACAATGCTCCACATTTGATTTAAGTTTCGAAAAAAAGCTTTCTCGATTTTCAAAAAAAACACGACTTTCTCTTGACTTTAAAAAAAAAAATTTATACTTTCAAAATTACTTCTTAGACTTTCAAAAAACTTTCCGCACTTTAAAAAAAAACTTTTTTTGAACTTAAGCAAACAGACTAAAAAAAACTTCTTTGTTGGCAAAAAGACAAAAAAAATTTCGATTTAAATTTGAATTGCATTTTTTTCTGTTTTTTTCTTAATTAATTCAAATTCAATTTTTCACTCACTTAATTTCATATTCAACGAGTTCAACTGAGCTCACAACTGCAATTTATTTTCGAAAAAAAATTTATGCATCACATTTGACACTTTTTCGTGAGTCATAAAAGCCAAATAAAGACAGGCAACATACAAATTACACACATACGTAAACCAACATGACTGACTGCCACATGTGGGTGTAGCAACGACTGCAACAAGGCAAAGCCGAAAAAATGAATAAATGAATACTACTAGTCCAATTGTTAAAATGGAACTGAAAAATTATAAATAAAAAATAATAGTAACAAAAAATAAAATAAATAAAGTAAGATAAAAAAAATTTACAAAAATAAAAACAATTATGAATGAATAAAACAGTTCACAGCAGAAAAGCAAAGAATTTGGCAGCTTGTTTGGCCAAAATGTCTGTTGCATTCATTGTTTATTGTTGTGCTTTTATGGCATTGCTCATAGCTGTGAGAAAAAAAAATAACACACAAAAAATTAATATATGTACATACATATACGTGTATGTATATATATATGCATATGAACGAAAGACTTCAATAGCAGCAAACTTAATGAAATACAAAGCGTGAAAATGAAGGAATGAAGAAATAAAATATTTTATGTTGGAAATGCATATTAGACAGATGTTTAAACGCATATTTGCATTAACATATAGACATATACATACATACATTCGTATATATTATATGCCTTTGAAACTGCTACGACGTGAATAACAAAAAGAAGAATACTAAAAAATTAATCATTTCTGGCTATTGCATCACAATAATGTATGCATAAATGAAAAAATGTAATAAAAATAAATAAACAAATTTGAAAACAATAAACAATAAAGTTCACTTTTATGGTGAATTTATTTATTTATAATTTTGTCACTTTGCAAAAGTGGTATCATATAAATTATGGCATAGCACGGGTCGTAAATTTCTAATTCAATTTAAAACTCATGAGAACAAACGTAAAATCATAACAGTGAATATACACATATATTTCATATAAGGATGCAACAAAATTTGACAAGTCATGGAAATTTTCCAATTAACTCAATTTAATAAAAAATTAGAAATAAAAAGCATATCAAAAAACAATAATAATAAGTATTTAATAGTGATAATGAAAATAAAAAAAAAAATAAAATAGTATAAAAAATAATATTAATTTAAAAAAATAAGAGAATAAAAAAAAAATAGTATAAAAAATAATAATAATTTAAAAAAATAAGAAATTAAAAAAAATATATATATTGTAAAAAAATAATAAAAGAATCTATAATATTTACTATAATAATAAGTATTTAATAATGATTATAAAAATTAAAAACTCAGCGTAAAAAATAGAATAATAATAATATTAATAAGATTTCAAAAATGAAATAATAAAAATAATGACGAAATAACTGTATTTTAATTAATTTGATCAATTAATAATAAAACAATAATAAAGTAGTAATAACATAATATTAATAAAATAATGATTGAATGTTCTTAATAAGTGTTTAATAATGATTATAATTTAAAAAATTAAAAAAAAAAATAATATTTACAACGAAAAAGTATTTCATAATGATAACGATAATACAACAAATATTAAAAAATATATAAAAATTATATAAAAAAATAAAACATTTAAAAAAATATTCCAAGAAATAATAATATTTATAATAATAAGTATTTAATAAAGATTATAAAAATAAAACAAAAATTAAAATCTTGTATTAGAATTTAAAAATGAATTAATAAAAATAATAACAAAATAATGATATTATTGATATAATAATAATAATAAGGTAGTAATAAAATAATGTTAATAAGATAATGATTAAATATTTTTAATAGGTGCTTAATAATGATTATAAGAATAAAAAAAATTTAAAAATTAGAAATAAAATAATAATATTTATAATAATAAGTATTTCATAATGATTATGACAATAAAACAAATATTAAAAAATTATATAAAAAAAAATGAAAAAGTATATATGAAACAAAAATAAAAATTTAAAAAATTAAATAATTAATGAGATTTTAATAGTGAATTAATAAAATATTTTAATTGCTATTAAAGTAAAACTAATGAATATATTGCAAAAAATTAAAAACCTAATTTTTTATACAAATATCGATTTCTTTTTATGATTTCACTCATAAAATAAAAAAAATACGGAGCTTATTCGATTACTGGCTCAATGAAAACAGCAAACAACATTAGAAACTCTAATTTAAAAAAAATTAAGCAACAAAAATTTCAATCACGCTTCAGGAACAATTTAAAAATAATTATTTTTGAATTTCCTATTTAATTTTCTATAGACTGAGGAGCATTGTTTATCTTCAAAAACAGTACAACATATTGAAAAAAACTTAAACCCGATTTTTTGTTTGTTTAAAAAATTGGGTTTAATTTCTCCGGAAAAAACGTCCAGCGTTGATCAATAAAAAAGGTGTTGTGTTTCATCTTTGACAACGCCAGAACACATACACACATCGTTGATGGCCATTTAAGAATTGACGCCGCTTGGTTGGGAAACTATGAGGTAACCACCATATAGCCCAGATAATTCATCATCTGACTACCATTTGTTTTGTTCTTTGCAAAGCTTTCTTCATCGTGAAAAGATCTTGAAAATAATTGGCCAAGTTCTTCGCCGACAAGTCACATAAGCTCAACACAGGTGGAGCTGTGAATGTAGATAAGAAATGGCAAAAGGTCACAGACCATAATGGTCAATATGAGCTTGATTGAAATTAAATTTCAAAAAAGAAATAATTTGTTCAAAAATATGTAAAAAAAAACAATCTCCTTGGCATTTTTATATTATAATCCAATAATTATTATTTTTTTATAAGTATTTTTTTAAATTAAATATGTCCAGTATTTTTTTTCTTGCTGAAACGAAACTTTTTTGCTATGTTCATTAAATAAAAAAATGAACGTAAAATTGAGAAAAACTAAAATAAATTTTTAACTCAAGTATATTTTTCAAAGTTTTTTAAAAAATTTAAAATTTGCATTAGAAATATACAAAAAATTAAATAAAAAAAATATGTATATATATAATATATACCGTTAGTAGAACGGCTAAAACTATTTTCTAAACCAATATGATAGACTAACAGAAAAAATGAAACAAAAATACTAACAAAAATAGAAACAAAACCAAATAAATACATAAAAGCGAAAAACCAAAGAACCGGAAACACGCCTCTCTGCCCAGCAGAGAACCATCAGCCGCTGCATGAATGAACATTTGAAAATGAGCAAGGGAATACGTACGTGTACCAAATACTTTATTAGTAAATTTAAGTATTTATCTTCTTCTACTAGAGCTGAAGGTGAGCGTGCAACTAAACTCACAAATAACTTCAAAATTAAAAATATACATAAGTTTCAATTTATGGCTACTTTTAATATTGCATAAATTGTTTTTAATGGAGAAAAAAATAAATAAATAAAATTTGCATATAAACATAAGATTAATGTGCTTTCACAATAAGGAGCCAATAAATGTTTCCAATTCTAATTTTTATCACTTTTCACTGACTTCGAAAATTTATTAAGTGAATAGTTTAATTTTAATTAGCAAACAATAAATTCAATAGGAAAACAAATAAGGCGGGGACACAAAAAATAGTTTTTACATTTATTGTACTTTTTTAATGTATGAATAAATAAAAAATAAAAAAATAAAAAAAGAGAAAAAAGCGAAAATAAAAAAATTTGGAAAATAAAATATTAATTAAAAAATAAAATTATAAGTAAAATAAAAAATTTAGAACCCTAATTTTCCAAAATATAAATATGACAAAAATATAATAAATTAAAATTAATAAAAAAAATTTGGAAAAAAATAAAAATACATAGTATAGTGAAAAAAAATAGAAAAATTTACAATAAACGATCAAAAAAAAAACAACAAACTAAAAATTTTAAATACAATAAAAATCTGTTTTTTCCAATAAATATTTTTATAAATATTAAAAATTTAAAAAGAATACGAATATTGCAAAAATAGATAAAATAAAAAAATTTAAATGTCTGTTTTCTCATCACATAAATGTAAAAAAAATAAAACTTATTAATATAAAATAATATATAAAAAACAAATAATTAACAATAAAAAATTATAAAATAAACAAAAAAGAAGAATATATTTAAAATATTGTAAAAAAATGATAAGGTAAATAAAAAATCTATTTTATTCTAAAAATATAAAAGAAATCTAACCTACTTTAAATTAATAAATTTATTCAAAACAATTGAAAATAAGAAATAAAATAAATTGAAAAAATGGAAGAAAATACAATAGAAAATTAAAATTTAATGAACAAAAAATAAATTAAAGTCAACAAAAATAGCAAAATAATATTAAAACAAATATTATAATAAATAAAAACATATATTTAAAAAAATACATTAAGTTACAATGCATGAAGTTATATTAAAAAAAATATAAGAATTTTCAATGATAGTATAATTTAAATAAAATACAAACATATTAAATTATAGATAAAAAAATTAAAATAGAAAATAAAAAATTAAAAAATAATAGAAAATTAAAAAAAATTAAAATAAAATTTAAAATAATAATAAATTCCAAAAAATTTTAAAATTTTACGCTTAAGTTAAAAAATATATGAAAAGTTAAATTAAAAAGAAATAAAATTATTTTTAATAATATTATTATTTAAATAAAATACAAAAATATTAAACCAAAAATACTAAATAAAGAAAAATAATATCTTTTTTAAACTCTTTCTTATCAATTTAACCTATTTCATTGCAAAACCACTTAATCACCTCCAAAAGAATTTTAAACCTTTGTTTATATATGTTTATCTTTATTTTTTTAAAATACCACACGACATGTTTGTTTTTCTGTTTTGTTTTGTACACATTCCAATTACCTTTTGCCCATGATATGGCGATGGCGGCCGTTTCGGCAATGTTAACGAATAGGATTTTTGCAGGAATGTATGTTGTATGCCTTCGTGTTTTGCTGCAACTTTATATGTATGACGCCAACCAAAAATACCAGTCAGTTTGTTAGCCAAAGCGGGGCATTTGGGTGGTACGTCGAACATTTTTTCCAATTTTTCCTTTACACAGAGTCGTGTAATTTTTTTGGTTTGTTGAATTTTTGTATACAAAATTTTATAGATATTTTTTTTATTTTCGAAATTTTGGTTACTTAATCTTTGGTTGAAGTTGTTAGCAGATTTGCTGGGTTTTTATGAAAAAAAATTTACGCACTCACATTTTCACAAATTTCATATGATTTTGGTTTGTATGCATTTTTTTGTGTGAATATTTCATTTTCAAATTATGTCGTTTTTTTTTTGGCTCTGTATAAAGAAGAAATCACTTTTAGTAACGAAAATAGCTTTCCATTCGATTAGAAATAAAAATTAAATTCTTTATTTTTTGTTTTGTATAATTTTTATTGTAGTAATTTTTTTAATCATTTTACTTTATATCACAGTTTTTTAATTTATTTGTCTTTTACAAAATAATTTATATTTTGCTTCTTTTTAGTTCCTTCTAAAATCACTTTTCAATACACACTGAATTATTGTTGCTGTACCGAAGGCAAAATTTTATTAGAAACAAGTTCGTAATCTTTCTATATCTTATCAAATGCAGTAACCAACACCTTGCCTGCCTGCCTTTATTTCTTTCCCTGTATTCCGATCCATTCACCTGTCCCACTGGCAATAAACAATAGCTATCATCGAAATGACGCTATTAATTACTACCGACTATTATGAGTGTGCGATAAGCGTTGAACTCGGAGAATTTCCCACCTTGCGATATTTACCAAAGTCTTTGCTACTCAGCCTTTTGCGCAAAGTGTTTCCTTATCGGACAACATACACATACATGGGTACATGCATACATATGTATTTATGTTTATTTTTTACAAAGAATTAAATGCTTCAGACATACTTTTCTAAATACTTAAAAATTATGAAGGAAATAATAAAAAAATGTAATAAAATAAAATAAATAAATAAAAAGAATTGAAAGCAAACAATTTGAATAAAATAAATTGAATTGATGTGAATTAAAAAAAAAATAATAAAAAAATTAAATTAAATACAATTATATAAAATAAATAAAATTAAATAAAAAAAACTCATTATATAAAATAAAATATCACAAAATAAATAAAAATAAAAAAATAATAATTAATGAAAAAAATGCAAAAAAACGAGATATAGCAAAATAAAGCAAGATAAAAAAATAAAAAATAACTAAATTAAATTTAAATAAAATAAAATTAATTAAATTAAATCATAAAAAAAAATTAAATACAAATTTTTATTAAAATAAAATTTAAATAAAATTAGTTTATATTCAAAAAATATATAAATTTAAACGAAGTTAAATTGAAGAAAAATTAAAATAAACAAAACAATGAAACAAACAAAATAACAACAAATAAAAAAGTTGAAAATGAGAAAATGAAAATAAAATTAATTAATTTGAACTTAAGTATAAATGAAATTAATTAAAAAATAAGAATAAAATAAATATAAATAAAATAAAATTTGAATTAGAACAAAATAAATTTAATTAAAATTAATTAGTTTAAAATAAAGTATTAATGCAATTAAATAAATAATAAGAATAAAATAAAATTAATGCAAATGAAGAAATAAAATAATTTAAATCACAGTAAAAATAAAATCAAATTAAATATAAATATAATAACATTAGTTAACTTATATTAAAGAAAATTTATATTTAAAAAAAAATTAAACAATTCTGTGTTAATTTAATATCGTTTATTTTAAATAAAGTAAACAAAATGAAAAATATTAATCGAAATAAAATAAAACATTAAAAATATAAAATAAAATAAATTGAAATCAAATAAAATAAAATTAAATTAAAATCAAATAATATAAATTAGACTTTAACTTAATATATGAATTAAATAAAAGAAAATAATGTATTTACCTATTATTAAACAACAAATAAATATCAAAAAAAAAATAAAAAAAAAGAAATTCCCTGAAATGCCTTGTCATTCTTGCATTTTCACCTCAAACCAGAGTATTGTTTTTTTTTTTTGTGTTTATTTGTTTAGGTGTATCAGCTTGTCATCGAAGTTAAGTTTTTTTCGAAACAAGTTATTTATTGGATTTTATTATATTTTATTTGAATTCCTCTGATAAGGTAAACACAAAAAGAAATCACTTCAAAGCAAATGAATCATAAATGTAGCATTTTTATAGCAATTTTATTGCAAACGAATAAAGGGGAGGGACATGTACGTGTACGTAACCTTCAAAGGTTGCGCATTTCATGAACAAAAAAGGTAAATGGGAAAGAAGTCAAAAAAAGTACAAATAAAAAAGAACAAAAGTTGTTTTACTCATACTATTTAGTGGACAAATTAATCGGTTCGATATAGTTTATTTTTCGCAGAGCAAAAAGGAAAATTAATGATTATCAAAAAAAAATAATTATTGTAATAATTAAAAAAAAATCACTAAATAACAATTACAAATTAATTAAAACCTTTTCTTTTCTATCGTCAACAGTCTAATAAGTTCCCTTTAGCTTAACGTTGGATAATATGATTGAATAGTTGAATAGGGTTACCATGCTTGTGAATAAAATTGAATGTAACCAGTATATAAATTAAAAATTGACGTCAATTTATTAACTTTAATATTTACGGATGGACCACAGTTTATAAAAAATATTTTTGTAACGAAACGATTTCTATAAGGGTTGCCAAATTTGGAAAAATAAAAATATTAGTTGTTTTTTTTTTTTGTTTTATTGAAGCGTCCTAAATATCCAACAAAGCAGCTGCATTTTGTAGAGGCAAACAGGAAGGTGTATCCTGTAACAATACGAACTAGTGTGCATTAACTGGTAATTAACTAGTATGAAGCTGGTACATAGACGAACAATTGACTTTATGTATATAGGACAACTTCGTATCGCTAACAAGGAAGATGAAGTGATGCCTGCGGATTAGAGGGTCAAGAATTTGTCCACAGTAAGACATGGCTGTTGTAAGAGGCGACTAAAATCCAATAGTTCACAATACAGTTAGGTCTTTGTACTGAAACGTTTTTTTCGGCCAAGGACTGACACTTTTGCTGTATTTCCCGACAACAAAATTTGGAACTATTTTTTTGGTTACAGCAACAAAAAGAGGAAGTAGTTGGAAATCTAGTTAACAATTAGAGGTATTCTCTTCAGGAGCTAACCAAGTATTTTAAAATCTTGAGTGAAATATATTATTATATATTAATATTAAAAATAATTGTAAATTAAATAATATTTAATTTAACAAGTAAGACAAGCTCTAATGTTCACCCTTAGATCTTCTGATGTTAAGGATGGCTACAATAAAATTCGTATAAATGCATAGATTGGAAATTTCTATACTACCGAACTAACTTAATATGATTTCCAACACATTTCCAGACCAAAAAAATTGTTTGATGGTTATTTTTTCTTGAAACACCATATCTTTGGTGTAAGAATAAACTCTTAGGCGACATCTACTGTTCATCCAATCAACTAATTTTGACGGAAGTTCTTCCCGAATCGCCTGAAAAATGTTATTTCTTGAAACGCCACATTTTTGATATAAGAACCCACTCTTAACCGACATATACTTTGAATCCACACGGAAGCATTCTTACAGAAAATTTCACGAGTTGTTCTGCAGGGCTTCTCAAGAGACTCAGTCTTTGACGTAAGGCTATACTCTTAGGCGACATCTACTATTCATCCAATCAACTAATTTTTACACAAATTCTTTCCAAGTTGCTTCAAGAGCGTTATTTGTCTTGAAACACCATATCTTTTATGTAAGATCTCTCGATAAGGCGACATACTTTAAATCAATACTGATGCAAACCAGCTAATTCTTACAGCAGTTCTTGGTTCATTTTACGAAAATCAGCTTAATCTCACAGAGATTATGCAGTTCATTGAAGTTAGTACAGATTCTTTGATTATTTTCAGACTGCTATACGCGTTTTAACTAGATCTCTTATCATGTTTTAAGAGATTTCCTATATTTTTGTTAGAAGCTGAAGTATGAATTTCAGATTAAACTACAATATATCATATGTTGTATTGTTAATTAATTAATTTACGAAAAATCAATGCGAAATTCAACATGAAATAAAATATTTATTCAAGGCATAATTAATACCATCATAACTATAGTAAGTAGAGCGAAAAGGTTAATGGACGGCGATGAGGCATGGTATTGTAGAAAGTCTTCTAACATATGTATGAAGAAGCATAAAAATAGAATTGGTTTGTACAAAACAATGCCAGAGGCCCGTCGCACACAAAATAGCAACTTGCCTAATTATAGAATGTACAAATATAACATTATTTATCAGAGTTTCTAATTAAATTATTGCTCAGTTAGCGTTTAACTGCGTAAAATAATGTTTTATGTTTTTTATTGCTTTTTTATTTATTTTTTTATTATTTTAAGTTTTTATTATTATGATTTATTTGCCTGTTATTAACTAGCTCTACCTTGTTGATAGTGTGTCTATTGACCTGGTTTTTCAGAATATTTTCTAGAATATTTCATTACTACATAGTTAAAGTAATAAATCAATTAGCTGTGTTATTGTAAAGTGGTGAAATAACCGTAATAACTAATTAATGCAGATTACATGCGTTGTTTTAAAAAATAAATTATGCAAGAATTCAATTAATTATTATGCGATTTTTCCAACTGAAAACACATAATTAAAATTTCGCACACAATATATTGTATTTTCTGCTTATTAATTACAGTGCGTTTTTATATTAGCCACAGGCGCCAGCATATTTTTTCTGGAAAATAATTATTCAGATAATAAGTCAGTCAGGCAGTCTGTCAGCCAGCTGATTGCAATTATAGCTTTGCTGCAGCGCTGACAAGTAAAATTGCTGCCAATTTCTCAGCACTTATCCGACAGCATAGCAGGCAATCACAGCTAAATTATCACTATTATCATAAGAAAAAACTCATCAGAGTACACATATTCGTACATATACTTTTACACATATTCCTTCGCCTTTTTGCAGCAAATTTTCTTTAGAAAGTTGCTTGTCATGCAAATTGCAGGTAAAACTTAATGCTTTCTGCTTTAGTTGAAATTCAAATAAAGCCTTCAGAATGTTTTTCTTTTCTTCACTCCTGCTTTGGGCCAATTATCATAGAATTTATCCCTGTTTTTGATCAGCTATTGTTTGCACGAGCCATGAAAGGTATGCAGCAGCAAAGCAGCAAAGTAAGGTTGCGTGCAGAGTGGAGAGCGATATGCAAGCATAACAGCCGACATAAAAGTAGAAAAATGCAAACAAAATTTAAATAAATACATATATCGTTTATGCTTTGCCATCATTACATTTCCCGATTTTCATTGTTCTGCTCTCCGATTCACTATGAGCATAGCCTAAAAATATAGCAAACACGGCTTTTTACCATCTCCATGCTCCGGCGTGCTTAGTTCTAATACCCTGCTCAGGTTTTTTTTATTTTGCCTGCCTGAAATTAATCTCGACTCATTTTCTAAATTTGATGGCAATTTTCAATGCAATCTTAGTAATATTATCTTTAAGGCAGCAAAGTAAACATAGAAAGCCAGCTGACAAGCAAACTGCCTGAATGACTGGCTGATTGGTTGGCGGAGAGAAAATTGTTTGCATAATAAAAATCAAGGCTTGGCAGAGTGGAAACGAGCTGACAGTATGAAGATTATTAGTTTGGTTTGGAATTTTAATGATTGTTGTTTTTCCTTTCAACAATCATTAAAATTCAATGCAACTAAAAGCGAGAAAAAACTAAGAAAAGCACAGCCACAAATAGAAATGAAATAAAATAAAAATAAAATAAAATTCAAATAAAATTAAATATAAAAAATTGACAAAAATAAAATGAAGAACATTAACATAAAACTTAAAAATGAACAATAACGTGACAAAATAAAAAAAAAATGTAAATAATTATAAAAAAATAATAATCATAAACAAAATGAACCTAAATATAAAATTTTAATTAAATAAGTAAATAAAATGGAATAAAATATCTTTAAAATAAAGAAAGTAAAAGACTTTAATATAAACAAATAAAATAAAACGATAGAAATTAAAGATAAATAAATACACAGAAAATATAACAAACATAATAAATTAAAATAAGCTTTTATTTAAAAAATTAAGTAAAAATATTAAATGTAAAAATTTAAATTAAATTAAATAAAAAACATAAAATAAAAGAAAGGCAAACTAAACAAAATAAAATTAATTAAAGAAGTTAAACAAAATAAAAAAGGTTTGGTAAAATATCGGCCGCAGAAGCCGAGTGATTAGCATTGCGTGCTGCCATTCGGAAGGCCCGGGCCCAAATCCTGGTACGACCAACATCACCAAAAGTAATAGAAAATGAATTTAAATAAAAAAATTAAGTTAAATTAAATATAATAAATTAATTAAAAAAACCGAAGTAACAAAAAATTAGTATAAAAATAAATAAATTAAATTAAATAAACAAAAAAAAATAATAAAACAAAAAAAAAAATAAAAGAAGTTTTATATATTTATATAAAAAAGTTAAATAAAATATAAAAGAATTAAAAAAATAAAAAATAAAATTTAATATAAGGCACAATGAATTATATAAGATTAAAACAAAAATAAAATATGAGCGAAATAAAAAGGAACTAAATAAAAAATAATAATTTCAATAAAAGAAATTAAAATTTATACAGTAAACGAAATTAAAGTTAAATAAAATAAAATAGAATAGAAACAACAAAACAAATAAAATACATAAAAATAACAAATATAAATATATAAATGTATATATGTATGTATATATAAATAATAAAAATATATATAAAAATTAAATAAAACATAAAACATATTTTAAAATAAACCATATTTTGAATAAATGTATATATAAATAATAAAAATATATATAACAATTAAATAAAACATAAAACATATTTTAAAATAAACCATATTTTGAATAAATAACAAAGTTACAAAATATAAAATTAAAAAAATAAAAGACACTTTAATAAACTCAATAAAAAATAAATCAAATAAATTTAAAATAGAACATAATAATATATACGAATAAAATATACAAAATATATATAAAGTAAAATAAATAAATAAATAAAACACAAAATCGAATTTTAGGCAATATTAAAAAAAAATATTAAAATAAAATATAAAATAAAATTAAGCACATTTAAGTTAATTCTAAATAAAAAATAAATAAATTTTAAAATAGAATATTATAAAATTACAAAAAAATAAAAATAAAAAATATAATTCTAAAGTAACATTTAAATTTAACAAGATGCAGATAGAAAACATAACATAAAATAAAATTAATTAAATTAAAATACTTACTTAAAATAAAAAATAATTAAGAAAAGGTCAAAATAAAATAAAAATTTTAACGACAAAAAAAATAAAAATAAAACTAAATGTATTTATTCATTTAGCTGAAAACAAATTAATATGGAAAAAAATTAAAAATAAATAAAAAATAGTAATATACAAATTTAAATATATAATTTTTTTTTCTAAATATTTTTATTTATACATAGTGCTTAATTATCATATTTTACTCCCTACCACAAACATTTCCTTGTGCAACAGCATACTACATATTTTTACTGTTGCCAACAATGCATGCATTTCAGTGGACAGACATACCAATTACTATAAAGCAACGAGCTTGAAGCGGCAGCTGTAACAATAACAGCCGCTACAACAGCAGCAAATTAAGGTTGCACGTTAGGAATGCAATTGTTGCCACACCAACCAACCAAACAATCAACAACAGCAACAGTAGCAATCAGCAACAAAAGTGGCAACTAAATACACACATATACACGTATATGTACATATTAACATTTTAAACATAGATATGAAAAAATATTTACACAAATTTGTATGCAGCAGCCTGCAACAACAGAAAAAAAACCAAAAGCTAGTTACAACAATAGGTAGTTTTGAGGCGACTTGTATGCATTTTATTTTAATTTTTTGCTTCTACGAAATCACTCGCATGTTGTTGGCGGTAAACTAATTTACTTGTAGCATGCAATTCCTGGTTGCTGACTATTGGCACTTTTTCCACTGCTCTTGTTGTTGACTGTCCCAAACAATTTTCATACACATTTGTTGACGTATATGGCATATTTATATGGAATTTATGCAAAAATGTTGGGAGTGAAAGAATTTAAGAGGAAAAGGAATTTAAATGGCAGGCTAAATGATCGCTAGAAGTGGTGATTAGATAATAAAAAAAGATAAAAAAATTACACGAAATAAATTACACAAATAATTGTTGCAAGGAAAAAATATTGCAAAAAACATTAAAAATTATATTATATTAAAATTTTTTTTTTAAAGTAATAAAAAGGAAAAAAAAAATTATGGAAAGAAATTAAAAATAAATTTGGAAATATATAAAGTTAAAAAAATATTGAAAAAAAAACCAAAGAAAATAAAAAAGATTTCAGAAAAATAAATAAAAATTTAAGAGAAATAAAAATAAACAAACACAACAACCACCATCACAAAAAATAATAATCACAGTTATCTAACTAGTACATGTTGAAACACAAATCAATTAAATTATGAACACAAAATGTATTATTTTTTCATTCTCTCCAGTATGCGCACATCTAGATTAACAGGTTAACTGGTATATATTAAATAATCTGGTTGTCAGACGTGCATTACAGGTTGCCTTGTATCAGAAAATGCTGCCACTACATACGTATTGTACATAGCGCGAGAATGTGCACATGAGCAAAGAAACTGAATTTGTGAAAACACATAATTGGGTAAACCTGTTGAAATTCGCCACATTCGAGCTTCATGAAGAGAATTTTTAAAGACCATAAATACATACATGAAAGAGCATAAGGTATACAATAAAAAAATTAAATAAAATCTAATGAAATAAGTTAAAAACAAAACTAAAACTAAAAATAGAATAAAAAATAAAACAAAAAAAAATATAAAAGTAAATAAATCAAATATTAAATAAAGTAAAATAAAATAATATAAATTCATGCAAAATGAAATAAATATAAAATGAAACAAAAAAATTAAGAATTTAATAAACATATGAAATGAAGCAAAAACTTATAAAAATATTAAAGTGAAATAAAATAAAATAAATGGATGCAAAACTAAATAAAATTTAAGTCATACTAAATCCAATAATAGAAAATAACTAAAAAAATAAAAAATATAATAAAATAGATAATAATAATAAGTTACAATAAAATAATAAATAAATAAACAAGCAATATAAAACAAACATTAAACTGAATTAAATTAAAAACAAACTGAACGAAAAATAAATTTAAATAGAAATAAAAAAATTAATAAAATTATAATTGCAATTAATATTGCAATTAATACTAGTTTTTATAAATAAAAAAAAACTAAATAAATTAAAAAATAATAAAATAAATTTACAAAAACAAAAAAATAAAAAATAAATAAAAAAAATAAAAAAAAATAAAAAAATAAAAAAAAATAAAAAAAAATAAAAAAATAAAAAATAACATAAAAAGGAACAAGTAAGAAAATAATAAATTTAATAAAGCTAAAATTTAATAAACCCAAAACGCAAATAACTAAAAACAAATAAAAAAAGATAATAATATTACCATATAATTTTAAAAAAATTTGCAAAGCAGTATAAAATAAAATAAAACACGATAAGTGTAAAAACAAATAATATAAAATAAACCAAACAATTTAAATTATTTAAAAAGAAACGATATAGAAATAAATTAAGCAAAAATAAATATATTAAATAAATTAAATATTAAATAAAAAAAGATAAAATTTTTGTAAATAAAATAAATTAAAAGAAAATAAAATAAAGTATAAAAAAATAAAATACACTTAACCATAACTAAAAAAAAACAAAAAATAACAAAAAATTAAAAAAAAATCGTAAAAATTAAATCCATCAAAAAAATTAAATTAATAAAATGGAGACTAATGATTAAAAAAATTTAAGCAGAAAAAGTCAAAAAAGTAATTTTAAATAAAAATTAAATAAAACGAAATAACATAAGAAACAACCGCAAAGGCAATTATTCAAAAAATTCATACATGAAACAAAATTAAAAAAACAAAACCAAAAAAAAAGGAAATAAAAAATTAATATAAATCAAATAATATAAAACAAACAAAAAAATTTTTAAAATAAGGAACTAAAATTCATTTAAATAAAAATAAAATAAACTAAATATAATAAGGTAATAAAAGGAGAATAAAATAGATAATAAAATAAATAAAAAAAATAAACTAATATAAATTAAAATAAAATACGATGTTATAAATTGAAATAAAACAAAATAAGCAAGCTATAAAAAAATAAAAATGTAATAAAATAAATGATTATTGCATTTCCAAATAAAATTAAATTAAAAACAAAATAAATATAAAATTAAATTAAATGTAATGAAATTAAATTACGCAAAGAAAGTGTGCACATTGAGAGCACAGAAAATAAATTACATATACTCGTATTTCAAAGTAAATAGTAAACAGATGTGTATGTAAAGTTTAAAATTGCAACAAGTGGCAAATGTAAATACATAAAGCTTAGACAACTCATATTTCCTAAACTGTCTTATATGTGTATAAATATATAAATAAATAATAAATGTATAATATATGTATACTCGTATATATTAATAAAAGTTTTAACATTAAGGTAAATAATAGCAACACCAAATATCAGTTTACTACAAGAAACAATTTGCGTAAACAGTTAGCCGTTAAGCAGTTGACAGTTGTCCGTTAAGAGATCTCATTACAAATAAAATAATGAAATGTTGATTCAAGGCATTGAATGCAGTGAAAAAGATAAAAAAGAAATAAGATGCAAAAAAATAAAAAATAAAAAAAATAAAAAAAAAAATAAAAAAAATAAAAAAAAAATTAAAATATAACAGAAAAAGTCTGTAATATCAGTTTGCAGAATTATACTTAATCGCACAAGCATGTGCATATAATATGTAATATGTATGCTTGTAAACACACACTTCGTGTGAAGTTAAATAAACGCAAGCGGCTGAGAAATCTTAGACACATCGCAACACGCATGCGTGCACGCGCTGTATTAAAAAAAAACAAACGGAGAAAAAAATTTAAATATTAAAAGGTGGGAAGTACCTACTTTTTCTTAAAATGCATAAGCGACATACTTACATTCTGCATACAAATAATTATATGTAGCTACAATTATTTACGAGCAGAAATTGCAAGATAAGCGTTGTGTATGCACATATGATGCTCATCTACATATAAATTACTATAATTAAATGTTTTTTTAGAGAGAAATATGCATTTCTTATGCTAAGCTTGAATGATATGGCGCTCGAAAACCCACGCAGTGTCACATATGCATGGGTCCGTGTTCATGGATGTCTACATACCTATGTACAAATATACGTATGTTCACACACCTAATCGAGCGATGGCGCGAATTTACTTTTCAACGTGTGTGTATTTTCGTCATTGCGTGTTGTTTGTGGCCAGGAAAAAATGTCTAAAAGAAATAAGGAAATTATTTTCTGACATTGCAAATAGCTTTGTGCTACATTGCGACGCGCCTACTTTTCGTCAAGATTTTACTATTTAACAGCAAATTTTCTACCCACGATTATTATTTTTAATATGTAAATAGTTTTTCATTCGTTGTTTGCGAAAACAAAATTAAAAATTAATCATTTAAAAATATTAAAAACAAAAATAAAAGAAAATTAAAATTAAAATTATTAAGAAAATAAATAATACAGCAATAAAACTAAAACAAAAATTGAAAAAGTAAATTTAATAAATTAAAAAAATAATTTAAAAAAATATAACTGAAAATTAAAAAAAAAAAAAAAAATTAAAAAATTCTATAAAAATTTAAAAAATTCTATAAAAATTTAAAAAATTCAATAACAAAATTAAAAAAAAAAATTAGTAAAAATTAAAAAAATATAATTGAAAAATTAAAAAAAAGTCTAAAAAACAAATGAAAATTGAAAAAATATTTATATCAAAATTAAAAGAAAAAATTAAAATTTTAAAGAAATAAAAAATAGAATAAATATGAAATCACCATTTACTCAATTATTTGTAAACATACTTTTAATGCTCTTACATATATATGTGCATCAATAGAAGATCATTACGAAACACTACTCAAAGCGACCGTCAAGCAAATACCCGTTATATCATTACTGTCAAGACAATTACGAAGATTACAAATCAACATCTACTACAGCAACCACGAAGGTCACGACATGAAATGAAAATGCATTAAAAGCCAAAGTAAAATCGACTTTACAGACAAAACGAGCCAAGACTGTATACGTGTATATAATGGATAACACCAAACAATAGTATCTATTTAATTGTGAATGGCAACTTTTTTTTATTTACAATTTGCATAATTGTTAATGTATGTATTCTTGCTAGCATTCGCTTGATAATTCAATTAGCAAGGCGCATCGAATGCACTTGAAATTGTGAGGATTGCAAATTACCAAAGAGGTGGTTTTCCGCTTAAAAGAGAGATGCGAAAATTAAATGCCAATCAATTGTTTCTTTAACATGCAAATTAATTGAAACTGACATGTGTAAAGAGTGCCGCTGTTTATAGTCATTAACCGTGAAGAAAAATATGGGATGGAGGAAGGAGGTAAAATGAAGTAAAAATTGTTTAAACGGATAGGGAGTTGATTAGATAAAACAGCAAATACGTGTAAGTATTTATATAAATAAAAAATTATTTAAAATACTAAGAATGAGAAAAAAATAATATAAATAAATAAATAAAATTCAAAATAAAATAAACCAACTATAGTCCAAAAAATATATTTAATAAAATTATTAAAAAATTCAGAAAAAGTTCGAAGTCAAAAAAAAAAAAAAACAAAATAATAATACTATAAAATAGAAATACAGTATATAATTATAAATAAAAATAAAAATTAGATTATATAATTTATTTGGGAAAATAAAAACAAGCAAAAAATTTAATTAAGTTAAAGTAAAATAATTTAAATAAAAATAAAAAAATTAAAATATTATATTATAAATTCGATAAAAAATAATTAAACTTAAATTAAAAATAAAGTAAATTTATTTAAAAAAAATAATTGTTCAAACATTGCCTTTAAAAAATTTAAATTGATTAATTAAAAAATAAACTAAACAAACTAAGTAAAATAGTAAAATTATAATAAAATTCCGAAAATAAAAGAATAAATATTGGATGAGTGCATAAGTTCGTGCCCGATTCCGCTGGATGCCGTACGAATCGTTTGAGAGTGGCGCTCGTGAAAGAAATATATACATATTATATATTGTTGGAAAGGTGACAGTCCGAACTGTAAATCAAGCATAAAATAACTTCATTTTGATTTGAGTTGCTTAGTGAAAAGACGCATGGAAGATGAACAACGAAAAAGATCATATGCGTCATATTATGTTATACGAATTCCGCAAAGGAAAAACAGTGGGCGCTGCAACTAAAGATATTCGCGAAGTTTATTTGGACCGTGCTCCAGCACTCCGCACAGTAAAGATATGGTTCGCGAAATTTCGTTCTGGAGATTTTAACCTCGAAGATCAACCTCGCAGTGGACGGCCTTCTGAGCGTGATGACGATGTTCTAAGGACTTTAGTTGCGAATAACTCACGTATTTCGACGGAAGAGGTTGCCAGTGAATTGAACGTCAACAAATCAACTGCGTTTCGTCGTTTAAAAAAGGTTGGGTACACTTTGAAGCTCGATACATGCGTGCCACATCAGTTGAGTGAAAAGAACAAAGTGGACCGTATGTCCACAGCAATTTCTTTGCTTCGACGGATCAAACTGGTGATCGGCTCGTGACTGGTGATGAAAAATGGGTCCTGTACAACAATGTTCAACGCAAAAGAACATGGAAACAGGCACACGAAGGGGCGGAACCGATGTCGAAAGGTGGATTGCATCCGATGAAGGTACTGCTGTGCATTTGGTGGGATATCCGAGGCGTGATCTATTTTGAGCTCTTGCCAGCTGGAGAAACGATCACTGCCAACAAGTATTGTCAACAATTGGTCGAATTGAAGAAAGCAATTGATGAAAAACGTCCGATTTTGGCCAATCGCAAAGGAGTTCTTTTCCATCATGACAACGCCAGGCCACATGTTGCAAAACCGACCCTGGCCAAACTGAAGGAGATGAATTGGGAAATCATGCCGCATCCCCCATATTCACCCGACATTGCACCTTCTGATTATCATTTGTTTCGATCGCTGCAGAACAATTTGAATGGAAAAAAATTTAAAAATGTGGAAAACGTCAAAAACCACCTTGACACCTTTTTCAACGAGAAACCGCGCGATTTCTATGAATCAGGCATCCGTAAATTGGTTGAACGTTGGGAGTGGATTGCCGAACATGATGGCGAATACATAATTGATTAATAAAAGCGCTTTCTTCAAAAAATTTCAATTTTAGTTTGCACTTGAAATCGGGCACGAACTTATGCACTCATCCAATATTAATAAAATTTAGATAATATTACTAAGTTTTTACAATTTATCTAAATTTGATTTACATTTATTTTCGAAGCTAATAACAAAATAAAAATCAATCAAATAAAAATATTAAAATGCAATAAAAATAAATAAATTAGAAATAAAATAATTTAAAACTTAAGTTAATTAAAAAACTAGAAGAGAAAAAAAAAAATTGAATTAAAATCCGAAAATTGTATGTAAATTAATCAAGAAAATGAAATTGGTTTGGAAGTTGAATTAAATGGTATTAAAAATAAAATTAATTTAATTACAAAAAACATAAAATAAATTATTTAAAAATTGTTTTTAAAAAATCGAAATGAATTAAATTAAACAACACAAATTAGGAAAATAATAATAAAATTGCGAAACTAATAATAAGATTTAATTGAATTAAAATTAAAAATAAATGAAAAAGTTATTTTAAAAACTAAAATCAAATACCATTAATTAATTAAATAAAATTAAACAAACAATACATAAATTAAGTTAAATTAAATTATTATTTACTTTAATAAGAAAAAATCACGGGCGATTAAAATTGGGTTAAATACGAGAAATATAAATCGAAAAAAAAGTGAAAAAAGTATGGCCGGTGACCCTAAAAAATGGTTTCAAAATCTGAAAAAATGACACTTAATATTTTAAATAATTTTTTATTTATATAAATACTTATTTGCGATTGGCAGAGAATTATCCCTTATGAGCCGCTGCAACCTGGCGATACGGTCAGTCCTGAGTTCTACTTTCAACTCAGTTGTTAGAAAAAGTCTTGCATTTGTCTATAGAAAAGATTTTGGGTTTAAACATGACAATGTCAGATCACACCCTTAAAAGTCAGACGGAGCCTGGTTGGAAGGTTATGTGGTAAACACCATATAGCCCGGGCCTTGCTCCTTGATTAAAACAAATTTCCAATATAGAAAAAATATGTTCAAAAATAGGCGAAGAATAAAGCGTGGCGACCTTTTTAATATATATTAATAATAAAATTGAGAAAAAATTAAGAAAAAACAAAACTAATTAATTAAAATTAAATTAAAAAATAAATAAAGAAATGCTTTGTAGTTAAGGTGAGGATTGATAATTCATTAAAATAACAATGTTGAAAACGTGATTTTAATGCGTTGCCGAATGACAGCTTCGCTGCATTGAACTAAATCTAATATTTTCTTGCGGTTTGTAAACCACAAATGACCGCCATACGTATGTATGTATGTATAATTTTAAGATTTGGGAATATTGGCGTATAAAAAACATTCTCATCATAATTAACACACAAAATTCTGAACTTTATTTATTTATGTGTCAAGCTTTTATATTTTTTTCACTATATTTTATTTTTCAAGAACAATAATAATCAACCCAAATATAACTCTTATTCTGCCTATGTGGTCCTACGAGTAATCTCTACACAGATAATTACACAAATTATGAAGAAATCACCTTCAAATGGCACGAGTGATAACGTTGTGTAAAAGATATTCATAAGAGAATAACAAAAACTACATTAAAATAATATAATTATAAATAATTTCTATCGTTAAGTTTATTATACGGCACGTGTCAGCCAATTTGTTACGAAAACTTAAGCTGAAAAAATAAAATTAAATAAAAAAGTGAATTTATGGATGATTACAATATGCTAGCAATTACACTTTTACTATTTAGTTATTAATTTTTTATATATTGCACAATCATAAACAGATAAAAAATCAATTGATAGCTTGAATGTAAAGAAAACCAAAGTGGAAAAATTAAAAAAAAAACAGATGTTTAATATTTATGGTACAACCTCGAGATGCAGTATGTACACAAACCATTCATCAAAAGCATCAATGAAACTAAAAACCGGAAGCGTGAAAGCGTATTTAAAAACAAATAAGCTACGGCAGCTGCAAGTGGGCAAAATTAAAAAGAAAAAACGTCTTGCAGCAGACTGACGCATAGTAAAAATCAATTAATGATGGCATAGAGAAAAGCTTGTAAACTTAAGTAGTAAGAAAAATCATATATGTACATATGAAACAGAAAAATATTAAAAATACAAAAAAAAAAAAAGAAAACGGGTGTAAAATGCAATAAAAGGCTGTGTGGCAATTGTATGAAGGCTTTTAAAAATTCCATGAGAGAAATGTCGCGTGAAAGTTGCACAACGAAAAGAAAGAAAAACAAAAATACTATATTACAAAATGTGAGTGTTTGCGAGGAAAAGTGCGCTGATGAAGAAACAATAAAAAGCTTTATTTTCAAATTAAAAAAAAAAGTAAAGATAAACACAAACAGAAACAACAACACTGAAAATAAAATGAAAATTATGCAATACGCGCAGGCGCATGAACGACAGAGTTTTTGTGTGTAAAATTGTAAGTAAAACTTCAAAATTTACAAAAAATAAAAGTAAAACAAACAGTTAGTTAACAGCAAAATTACCGCCCAAAAAATACAAGAGTATTCGAAAACTGCTACCGAAAATTGCGAAAGAAGCGACAAAATGTGACAAAAGCACGATGTAAACACCATAAAGCGCGTCAATCGCATATTACAAAATGTTGTAAGAGAAAATGTATGTAAGTAAAGAAAAGTACAATAATTGTGCTATATGCATTTGTAAACGCCGCGCTATGGTGGCGTCTCTAAGTGTTATGCTTTTAATAGCTTTTCAACACTATTAGCGGTTAAGCGTTTAAAATTTTGCAATATTTAATATTTTTGTAATTGTTTTCTATTATTTGCATCTTTATTTTTCTATTAATTTATATTTATTTAACATTTTGGTTTCTTTTATTCTTTATTTTCTTTTTAGTTTTTTAAATAATTTTTTTTTCATTTCTTTTTTACTTTCTTAAATAATATTTTTTAATTATTTTTTTACTTTTGTTTTAGGATTTTAATTTCTTTAAACTATATTTTTTAATTTTAATTTGAAATTTATATTTTTTTTAATCATTAAATTTTTATAATTTTTTTAGTTTTAAATTTTTTTTAATTTTTATTCTTTAAATTTTTTTTAATTTTATTTTTATTTATTTTTTATTATTTTAATTCTTTTATTATTTTTATTTTTTTTTTATTATTTTATTTCTTTTTAATGTTGTATTTTTTATTATGTTTATTTATTTTTTATTGTTTTATTGTTTTGTTATTTTTTAATTTTTTTATTATTTTTGTTTTATTGTTTTTTTTTCATTGTTTTATTTTTATTTAATTTTTTTATTGGTTTATTTTCATTTGATTTTTTTCTTTGTGTTATTTTTATTTAATTTTTTTATTGTTTAATTTTTTTTATGTTTTTTTTTTGTATTTTTTGCTTTATTTTTTTATTGTTTTATTTTTTTTTCTTTTTTATTGCTTTTCATTTTTTTCAATAACTAATTTTTTAAATTTTATTTTCATTTTAACAATTTTATCTTTTATTTTAATTTAAATTTTATTATTGGCTCTTTTAAATTTCAATTTAGTTTTATTAATTTTTTCATTATTTATTATTATTATTTGACTATTTTATAGTTTTTATTAATTCATTAAATTTTTTATTTTATGTATTTATTTTTATTTATTTTATGTTTTTATTGTTATTTTTTATTTCATGTTTTTATTTTTATTTATTTTTGTTTTTTATTTTCATTTTTTATCTTCTTTACCTTTATTACTTTTATTTATTTTTTCATATTTCTCTTAATTATTTATTTTTATAATTTTTTTATTTTTCTTTATATATTTTTATTTATTTTATTATTTTTCTTTTTATTTTTTATAAATTTTTTTATTTTTAATTTAATTTTATTTGTTATTCGTATTGTTTTACATAATTTTTCTTTATTATTTTATATAAACTTCTGATTCTATTTTACATACAAATTTTTTATATTAAATATTTATTTTTGTTTTTTATATTAAATTTTTTATTTTTTATGCTAACTTTTTATTTTATACATTAAATGTTTAATTTTTTTATTATTTTATATTAATTAAAAAAATTATGTAATAATAATTTTTGCACAATATTGTATCCTCCAAATTTTTGTTTATTTTATATTCAATAGTTCGTTTTTATTTTCTTAACTTTCTTATTTGCCATTTTTTCTTTAACTTTCTTATTTTTCTTTATTATTTTTTATATGTATATATACATAAGTGTTTCGGTTTTTATTTTTCATATTAAATTTGTATTTTTTTCATTATTTTTTAATTTTTGTTTTTTGTTATTGTTATTTATATTTTGTTAAAATTGTTTTTGTTTTATACATTTTTATATTTTTGTTTTTATATTTTCTTACAATTGTTATTTTTATTTTCTTATTCTTAAACACAATTTTTTATGTTAGATTTCTTTTTAGATTTTTGTATATAAATTTTTCTTTCGATTTATTTTTTTTCTGAATTTATTAATTTTTACTTTTTTACATTGAATTTTTTTATTTTCAATTTTTTAATTTTTGTACATTTTTATTTTATTTATTTCAAATTTTTTTTATTTTTTTTTATATCTTTTTAATTTTTTATATTAATTTTTAATATTTTTATATTATTTAATTGTTCTTCTTAATTTTTTTACTTTTTCTAGTTTTTATTATTTTGTTATACATTTTTTACATTTTGTTTAACTTTTTTTCTTGTAGGGATAAGTAAAGCGATATGACCTTCGCTCAAGGCTCGTGACGCTTTTTATTTCAGCCCTGTAAAATGGCGGATGGCTGACAACGTTTCTCTGACTGTCTGCATTTGACTCAAATATTAACGAATTTTATTTATGTCTAGTCTAGTGTTGTCATAGCCAAAAGTTGTAAAATTAATTATTTTATGGTTACTTGTAAAACTTTCTATTTTTATAATATTTCTATTTTTGTTTTTATTTGTGAATGGAAAAATGTTTTTCTGATAAGGTAACATGAGTAATGAGGCACCTACGTTTGTAGATGTGCATAAGCATACATATATAAGTGCTCACATATTGTTTTTCGCTTTCCACGATAAATGACAATTTATTTTATTTTATTTGTTGTTTTAGTATAAAATTTTCAAATTCGAACTTCAAATAACTAAAATAGAAATTAAATGTTGAAAAAATTTCATCAATTATAAAAAAATTTTCGTCACATTCAGCTCATTATTTAATGTATATGAAATAAATATAAAATGGAAACAAATAGAAATTTATCAACACTTCAATCAGCCAGTAATGAGCCAATAAAAATAAAATAAAATAAACTATTCAAACGCCAATTACCTCCTGTGCAGGCAAAATCGAACAACTACACATGTGAGTGTTGAGAGCAACAACGCAGCCAGAGCAATGACCGCTTTTGCTGTTGCCTATTTAGAGTTGGTCATTCGCAACTACGTACTTACATACAAAGAAATACATATAATGCTATTTTTTGTTAACTACAATCCATAATGAGCTTATAGAGTTTTTATATCATTTTGCAAAACGAGTTAATAATAAACATAATAAAAAAAATCATTATAGTACGTATACGCCATGGTGGCTTCTATAAGAGTTTCATTCATAAAAACTTACTTAAAATGACGTAACTTATTTAAGTGGCATACTAAAATTTTGCATAAATGCAATTAAAGCATTTACACACGCTTCATTGAAACAGGTTGAAAAATTTGTGAAGACAGACATAATAAATGCATAAAAAAACTAAAATAAATAGAAAAAATCTTAAGAAGAAATAATACACAAAAAAAAAAAAATATAATAAAAGAATAAACAATGATAAATACATATATCAAAATAAAAAGAGAAAAGGTCTAATAAAAATAAAATACATTAAAATGTAAAATAAAACGTAAAAAAAAAGAAAAAACTTAAAATAAAATTATAATATATATAAAATAGCACAATAAACTAATTAAATTAGAAAAAGTAAATTTAAAAAATTATTAAATATAACAAGATCCAAAAACAGAATTATGGAGATGGAGATCTTTTAACCGACAGCAGCATCAAGACAAAGAACATATTCTCACCTTAAATAAATGCAGCAAATTAGAGCTTTAGAATACGGATAAAACAAAATCAGAAAAGTAAAAAAAATCAGTGAAATGAAAGGGCTAACCACAAATGTAGCAATTAAATGAGATAAAGTAACAGCACTACGTACACCTGCCCGCAAGACAAACCATCTACATAATTAACTTCTAACGACGAAAATGTAATAAAGTTGCTGAAAAGGAAGATAAGTTAAGTTAATTGCTAATTTTAATTACTGTTTAATTAATTAATTTTTTTTAGTTAAATTTGATTGAATTTAAAATTTTATATTTTATATTATTTTGGTTTACTTTAACTCATTTTATTTTTGTTTACATCATTAATAATAATTTTTTTAATTATTTTAATTACCTTACTTTAAATTATTTTACTTTACTTTACTTTATTATAAATTTTTCATTTTATTTTATTCTACGTTGTTTTTATTTATTTCATTACATTTTATTTTAAATATTTTATTTATTTTTTTTCCTTATTTAATAATTTACTTACTCAGATTAATTTATTTCTTTATTTAATTTAATTATTTGTTTCTTTTTATTTAATTTAAATACATTCGAAATGTTTTTGAATTTTAATTTTGTTTTATTTTCATTTATTTTCGTTTCATTTTTTAGTAATGTAAATTAAATTATTGTTCTAATTATTTAATATTATTTTATTTCAATTTACTTAATTTCACTCCATATTATTTAATTTTTTTTCACTTAATTTAATTTAATATTTGTTTTTGCTATTTTACTTTACTTTATCTTTTAAATTATTTCAATTTAATTTAATTTAATTTAATTTATTTTTTTTACTTTATTTTAATTATTTTGTTTTATTTATTTAATTTGTCTTATTTTACTTTATTTTTTTTTTATGTTAGTTTATTTTATTTTTTTTAATTTCGCTTCGTTTCATTTAAATTTTCATTCCATTTTATTTTAAATCTTTTTTATTTATTATACTTTATTTTTAGTATATTTTATTTATTTTTCCTTTTTTATTTATTATATTAGTTTTTTTTTTCTATTTAATTTTTTTATAATTTAATTTATTTTGTTGTGTTTGTTTCTTTTTTTATTTTAATCCCTTTTTAAAATATTTTATTTCAATTTTTTTTTTATTTTATAATAATTTTTTTTTTTATTTTATAATTTTTTTTTTATTTTATAATATTTTTTTTTATTTTTTTTCTATTTGATTTAAATTTATATTTATTTTATTTTATTTCATTATTTTGATTTAAGTTTATTTGTTTATTTTACTTTTAATTTTTATTTTTTATTTTATTTAGTTTTGTTTTTTGAATTTATTTTTCTATTTAATTAATTATTTGAGTTTACTTATTTTTTATTCCTTTTTTTCATTTTACATTATTTTATATTATTTAATTTTAATTTATTTTATTCATTTTTTTAATTTAATTTATTAATTTTATTTTTTTAATTTTATTTACGAAAATTTATTTTATTCATTTTTTTAATTTAATTTATTTATTTTAATTTTTTAATTTTATTTATGTAAATGTACATATGCTTTTAATTTAATTTGTTTTATTTTAATTTAGTTTGTTTAATTTATTTTGTTTATTTTAATTTTAAATTAATTTTATTTTTTATCATATTTTATATAATATTATTTTATTTCATTTTGTTTATGTTACTTTATTTTTATTAGTTTTTCCCTATCATTATTTTTTATATTATTATTTTTTTGTATATAACTTTTTATAGATACACACATATATGAAACATTGCAATTGTCTTCTCACCTTAGGAATATCTATATATGTATGTCTTCTTCTTTATTGGCGTTGGCACCGCTTACGCGATTATAGCCGAAGCAATTACAGCGCGCCATTCATCTTTTCTTTTCGCTGTTTGGCGCCAGTTGGAAATGCCAAGTGCACCCAGGTCACTCTCTACTTGATCTTTCCAACGGAGTGGAGGTCTTCCTCTTCCTCTGCTTCCACCAGCGGGTACTGCATCAAATATTTTCAAAGCTGGAGTGTTTTCATCCATTCGGACGACATGGCCTAGCCAGCGTAGCCGCTGTCTCTTCATTCGCTGAACTATGTCAATATCGTCGTATAGCTCGTACAGCTCATCGTTCCATCGTCTGCGGTATTCGCCGTTGCTAATGCGCAAAGGACCATAAATCGTTCGCAGAACTTTCCTCTCGAAGACTCCTAGAGCCGACTCATCAGATGTTGACATCGTCCACGCTTCTGCGCCATATATTAGGACCGGTATAATGAGCGACTTGTAGAGCTTGATTTTCGTTCGTCGAGAGAGGGCTTTACTTTTCAATTGCCTACTCAGCCCAAAGTAGCACCTGTTGGCAAGAGTGATTCTGCGTTGGATTTCAAGGCTGACATTGTTGTTGGTATTAATGCTGGTTCCTAGATAGACGAAATTATCTACGACCTCGAAGTTATGACTGTCAACAGTGACGTGGGAGCCTAGTCGCGAATGCGATGACTGTTTGTTTGATGACAGGAGATATTTCGTCTTGCCCTCATTCACTACCAGACCCATTCGTTTCGCTTCTTTATCTAGTCTGGAGAAAGCAGAACTCACGGCGCGGTTGTTGAGGCCAATAATGTCGATATCATCGGCGTACGCCAGCAGCTGTACACTCTTATAGAAGATTGTACCTTCTCTATTTAGTTCTGCAGCTCGTATTATTTTCTCCAACATTAAATTAAAAAAGTCACACGATAAGGAATCACCCTGTCTGAAACCTCGTTTGGTATCGAACGGCTCGGAGAGGTCCTTCCCGATCCTGACGGAGCTTTTAGTGTTGCTTAACGTCAGTTTACTTAGCCGTATAAGTTTTGCGGGGATTCCAAATTCAGACATAGCGGCATAAAGGCAGCTCCTATTCGTGCTGTCGAAGGCGGCTTTAAAATCGACGAAAAGGTGGTGGGTGTCGATTCTCTTTTCACGGGTCTTTTCCAAGATTTGGCGTATGGTGAATATCTGGTCAATGGTTGACTTACCAGGTCTAAAGCCACACTGATAAGGTCCAATCAGTTTGTTGACGGTGGGCTTTAGTCTTTCACACAATACGCTTGATAAGACCTTATATGCGATATTAAGAAGGCTTATTCCACGATAATTGGCGCAGACTGTGGGATCGCCTTTCTTGTGGATCGGGCAGAGCACACTTAAATTCCAATCGTCGGGCATGCTTTCATCCGACCATATTTTACAAAGGAGCTGATGCATGCACCTGATCAGCTCTTCGCCGCCGTGTTTGAATAGCTCGGCCGGTAATCCATCGGCCCCTGCCGCTTTGTTGTTTTTTAAGCGAACGATTGCTATTCGCACTTCTTCATAGTCGGGTAACGGAACAACTTTCCCATCGTCATCAATTGGAGTTTCGGGTTCACCATCTCCGCGTGTTTCCTGTTCACTGCCATTCAGCAGGCTGGAGAAGTGCTCCCTCCATAAATCGAGTATACTCTGGGCATCTGTCACTAGCTCACCTCCCTGGGTCCTACAAGAGTTCGCTCCGGTCTTGAAACCTTCTGTAAGTCGCCGTATCTTTTCATAGAATTTTCGAGCGTTACCCTTGTCGGCCAGCTTCTCAAGCTCCTCGTACTCGCGCATCTCGGCCTCTTTCTTTTTTTCTCTGCAGACGCGCCTTGCTTCCCTCTTCAGTTCTCGGTATCTATCCCACCCCGCACGTGTTGTGGTTGATCGCAAGGTTGCGAGGTAGGCAGTCTGTTTTCTCTCCACTGCGGCACGGCAATCCTCATCGTACCAGCTGTTTTTGCAACCTTTCCGAAATCCGATGGTTTCGTTTGCAGCTGTACGCAGGGAGTTTGCAATGCCGTCCCACAGTTCCCTTATACCGGTTTGCTGATGAGTGCTCTCAGAGAGCAGGTGTGCAAGTCGAGTAGATATATGTATGTACTTCTTATAATATTATATATTGTAAATACATACTTATTTGAAATAAACGATAAATCATTGTGCTCATTCAACTTTACATAGTCTGCATATATGTATGTATGTATGTATGTATGTATATTGGTATGAGTAAGCAGTAAGCTCATTACTTTTATTAAATTGAAAAATGCAAGTTAATGAATTTTTTTTATATATTTTCGTTGACAAATGTTTGCAAATAAATCATAAAGGGGAAATTTTTAACGTCAAACATATACTTTTACTTTTTTAGAGAACTTGACTAGAAAATGATTAATGGTTTTTATTTATAAACACAAATGCACAGATATATGCATGTATATAAGTGTTTAGTCTACCAGCGATTTGTCAAGCTAACTGGCATCTGGTGTTAAGTATGACGAAGGTAAACAAATAATATGCTCAAAGACTTGCATCATAGAAAAATAGAAAAATTAAAAATTTAATTAATTATTATAAATTTTTACATAAAAAAATGAATTTTATCTTGAATATATATTTAAATAGTAAATACTGAATAACTTTGATTTTAATATAAATTAAATATTTTTATAAATATATTTTATAAATATTCAAAGGCAGTATGTAACCGTGAGCAATTAAACTCATTTATCTGATGATAAAACCAAATTTTCATAATTTAAATTTTCGAACAACTACTACACCCAAAACTATGCTACAATATATATATATATAGGTATATAAATGTTAGTTAAACGATGGAATACTCCTCACTATTTGGCGACGATGGATTTTATGAGAACAATCAGAATAGGTAGGAAGAAATTTCGTTTTAAAATATTTAATTCATTTTTATTAATGCATTTGAGTGTTACTACTTAAATTCATGCTATGTCTCAGCAATCAAAACTTTGTTAAAATGAAAATCGCTTTATCGTAAGCGATCAGTAGTAGTAGCTTGCTTACAAGTGACCAGCGCGCTTAAAACTTAATTTCTTTGAATCATTTTCTCTTATTTTAACACCAGTAACTCGTTTGTCATGAACAATCTTCCGCGCATACGCTATTATCTCATCATCACAGTCGGCTACAACTCCATTTAATGATGTCAATACACTTTATTTACAAAATCGGCTATCAGTAATTGCTTTTTTATTTCTACTTTTTTAATTTTTTCACCAACTACCTTTTTGCCACTCATCGAGGCTCGATTGTATCAACTCCAAATGTGGTTTGCAATCTCGTTTTGAGAAGGCAAAACCTCTGCACGCCAACTGGCAATACGAGATGTTTGACCGCCCGCCTGTATGCATATGTGTACGTGTATTTAAGAAAAGGTGGCGCCGACATACCATTGCTGCGAATGCGCATGCGCATGTTACTGAACTCGAAATCAAATCATTATGCGCTCGAATTTTTTATTAGTGAAAGTGATAGTGAACTTTAATGACCCAAAACATTGACAGCAGCACAACAACAACAACAACAACAACAGTAACAGCAAATAATTAAAAAAAAAAATATGTAATATTGACTTGCCAACGTACAAGTTCATAAGCTACAAAAGCACGTCGTACTTACTACCAGCTCAACTCAACTCAACTCAGCTGTCTGCTATTTATGGCTTGGATAAATTAAAAGAAGAAAAAAAAAGAAATGAAAGAAAATACGCAGAGAAGAAATTTAGGCAGAAAAGAAATATGAAAACGCAGAGCAAACTCAACTTGGCCTGCGACTTTGCATCAGCCTTGCCTTTGGCTGCTGCTAATGAAATCGTTGAAGTCATTAAATCTATGAAAACTTGTGTACATATGTACTTACGTATGTACTTATAAGCACATATGGTATGTACACTTATGTACTTATATGGCTGCTTAGAGCTAGTGGGGGAAAAAATGTGGTGTAACCAAATTGAAGGAAAACACATTTCGTGACCATAAAACATGTTTGATAAACACGTGAATCAAATTTTTAAAAATACGCAAATGCAAAAATAAAAATACATACAGACGTATGTATAGGTATATGCAATTTTGAGTCATTTGTTTATGGGCTACTCGAGTCAATGTACATTTTTTTGGCATTTTTATTTTATTGATAAAATTAATTATGCACTTTACCAGTTCGATGGAGTAAATTAGCTAAAATGTTTACAAATCGATATGTGGTGATGAAAAATTAGCCTGGTTCGCGTTTTCAATCAATATTTTTTTAGCAAAATTTTTATTTTTATACTTAAAAGTAATAATTAAAGTAAGAAGTAAATTGTTGATTTACAAGTTTTTTTTTGTTTTAACAAATGCAGATGGCAACCCTATTCGAAATGTGCCTAAGACACCTCCATAAAATATAAAAACAAAAGCAAATATAAATAGAGTACAAAATTTGCTTTAAATATAGTAATGTAAAGAAGGAAAATTTTTATTACGAAAAATTAACTGAATATATGGCAACCCTGCCATATGCTCAAGTTCCAATTTTCTCAAAACTCTTTATGTCTATTTAAATCACGAACTTTCTTTTGCTTAAAAATATAGCTTGTTAATTTTTTTTAGTAAATATGGTAACCCTAAACAAAATTATCCCCAAATCAAGCATACTAACAATTTCTCTAAGCAACCGCATATTTAATTTTATTGCCAGAATTTTTGAGAACATGTCAACCTTTCAAAACAAGGGAATTGAATGAAAACAAGTTGCCACATTTTTTGACATATTTATTGGAAATCATTAAGAGTGGCAGCCCTATCTAAATATATGCCAAATTCAAGTATTCGCAAAAATGTCGATTTACATCCGAATTTCAGTGTTTTATTTTATCACTTTAATTCATATTAGTTTTAGAGAATATGGCATCTCTAGGTAAGAAATGGTTAGGCAAAGAAAAAATTTAAATTAAATTAAAAAACAAAATTAAATCAATACAAAACATAATAAAATGAAATAAACACGAACAAAATACATAAAATAAAATTAAATAATATTATTTAAACTATTTTTTTGCAATTTGAAGTGAATTTTTTTTTTAAGATTTTTTTTTCAAACTTCGAAAAAATTTAGAATTTTCCAACTCCGGTATTTTTCTAGTTCATATATGTAGAAGAGAAACTCATAAAAATTTAAAAATAAATTGGTTAGACTGTTTCAGATGCATCGCACGACCTGCGACACTGGCACCGTTTCACGAGTTCAGACTGCAGCCGCTGCAGAAAACTCATCACAACACTGGAAAATTCCAATTTTTTTTTTGTACTAAAAAATTTTATTTTTGAAGCTTTAATATAGTACGTTATTGTCCCAAAATTTCGTTTACCGCAATAGTTTCCTTCCCTTTCAAAAAAATTGCTAAGAAAAAAAGCTCAATAAGCTCAAAATTTTATTAAATATGTATTTAAATTCCATTATAAAAGATAAAGTGAGATTAGAGAAAATAATCTAATCTTAATTAATTTAAAATAAAATAAAAAAATTAAATCAAATAAAAAAAATAAATAAACTAACAAAACAAAATAAAATCAAATAAAAATATAAAATAATTTCCCGAAAAGATTCTTTAATTCTACCTTTATTCCACGCCTCCAGCTACAACACACAATAGAAAAACACATCCTCTCTGTGTGAAAAAATCAAGACAACTGACTAACATACATTTAGTATATACATAAAAGTAATTTGTGAGCATTTTAGCGTTTTGTGGCAATTTTATGTGTAAAAAATTAAAAAAAAAAAAAACAAAAAAAACTTTTTCGCATTGGTCAGGAACGCATATTATTATTGGAAAATATTGGCAATGGCGGAATGTGAAAATGTATGAAAAAAAAATATTAATTATTGGCTATGAACTTCAATCGAGGTTCAACGAGTAAATCGGTCAGTTACTGTATATCCCCATATGTGCATACGAATGTTATATATTTAAAGCAGATCTAGAATATTTTCCACATAATATAATATAACCAAAATAAAATAATTGTGTGTTATTATAATATTCGTGTAAAAAGTGTTGCGCTTGTAATTATGGTAAACCAACATGTAGGAAATTTGAATAACAAATTTATGACTGATCCGAAAATAGCTAGTTTGTATATAATTAGTAACTAGTTCACAAATAGTCAAAAAAAGTTAATATTAAATGAATCAAGATTTTCAATGATTTCGGCTACAGCAAAATATTTAAGAATTTTTCTTTGGTTATTTTTCGTTGACGTAAGTATGAGTGTTGTTTTCTCTCAGTGCTTACTTGTAGGTGGTGACTCTGGAGGACCCTCAGACAATATAAATTTTAAATTCAGACAATTAGTTAAGCTTCCCTACAGGGTATACTGTAGTATGTACAGACGCTTGTACATACTTACATTCAACTTTGTACTTGAAATGCCAGTCAATCGCAACTTACAATTCACACCTTTGCTTGAGAATTGAATCGAACATGAGCACAGAGCGCAGAAACAACGCATTTACTGAATGAATATGAATACCGAATAATAAAAATAAGCGATAAATAGTTATTAAAATAAGTTTAGTGGATAGATGTGAAAATGGTATGTGCAATATATACATACACGTACTCGTATGTATGTATGCTATGTAGGTAAATAGCAAAACCTATTACCAATTTGCATATAACAACGAAACTCACGAGAAAGGAGCAATAGAAAACAATAGAAAATGCGCTTAACGAGAATTTATGCGAAAAATAATTGTGAAAATGGCGAAAAAATAGGTGAAGTGTAGACGAAAAGTTGAGTGTGTATGTACATATGTATATACATACGTATATGAACAAATCATGGCTAAAGATAAAACTCATATAAAAAATGTATGTACTTAAATGTGGAAGCAAAAGTCAAGCGAGCAACAAGTGTTGTTCAATAATCGTTCAGGTGTAACGGAAGGTGCGCTAAACACAAGAACGATAAATACACGAGGCTAAAAGACAATAAAGACAAACAGCGAAGAGCGCTGTAACTATGTTAAGTAGTTAATGAAAAAAAAAAAATAATTTAATACAAAAATTAACAAAAAGGAAGAAAAAAAAATAAAAATTGATTTATAATATTATAAACAAAAACTAAATAATAATAATAATAAAATTGTAAAATAAAAAATAAATGAAAAATATATAAAACTAAAAATTAAATGAAATTAAGAAAAAAAACCAACTAACAATCAAAGTAAACAACAATGGCAAATAACAATTAACAATAGAAAAAAGAACTACAAAACAAATAGAATGCAACAAAGTATAAAAACTATTGAAATAGACAAATAAAAAAAAATGCAAAACGGAATAAAAATAAAAAATACAACAACAAAATGCTTAGTTAAACTTAACTTTACATGCCCAAAGCGGCAACAATAGACATGTCCATGTATTGGTGTGTAACAAAATTTGTTTTGTATGTCTGTATATGCATATGTGTGTATTCGTTTGCGGTTAACGTTGCCTTACATTCCCAAACAGATTAGCGAGTTTTCATTGAGCTGACGCTGACTTATAAAAATATGTAGAACAAAAGTGATGTTGGCTTAAATGGCTTTTTGCAAAAATGAAAACCAGCAACAACAGAAACAATAATGCGAAAAAATTGCTAGCCAACCATAGTAATGGAATGCCAAGCCATGAAAGGTAAACACGATAAAATATTACAAAAAAAAACAAAGTTTAATGAAGGGAATGATTTAAAAATAAATAGCCTAGAAAGCAGCTTGGAGGCAGATATAGAAAATTAAAAGAATGTAAATTGAAAAACAAAAATGGATAGAAATATAACGAGATATTTAAAATTAAAATTAGCAAAACATTAAAAAAATGAATATATTAAATTAAAAAAATTGTATATATATATAAAAAATAATAATTTTAAATATATAAATAAATTAAAAAATAATTAATTAATTAAAAAAACAAGATATATAACAAATCAATATAAATTACTATTAATTTAAATTATCCTAACATAAAAAAAAATTAAATAAATAAATTATGAAGTAAATTTTAATTTTAATAAAACAACAAAGTTTTATGAGAATATGAGAAAAAAAGACCAAAAATTAATATATTAAAATTTTAAACTATTAAGAATACTTAAAAAGGAATTTCACAAAAAAGGAACATACTAACATTAAATTTGTTGAACAAAATGAAACAAGAAATAAAGAAAAAAAAATTATAAAATAAATACAAGAAAAATGAAAAAATTAGTAAAAAAAATTAAAAAAAAAATAAATGTTTAAAAAAATTTGAAAGCAAAGTTCTATTAAATAAAAAAAAAAATAAATTTATTAAATTAAAATGTAAAGTGTGAATAATTAAATTATTTAAATTTAAATGAAAAAAATTAGTAAACAAAATTTAAACAAAATTTCTATTTAATAAAAAAAATAAATTTATTAAATTAAAATGTAAAGTGTGAAAAATTACATTATTTAAATTGAAAAAATATTTCCATAATAATAAAAAAGATTAAATTAAATTAAATATAAATTATAATAAAAATAAAATATACTCCAATGAAGCAGATAAAATAAAATAAATGAAATAAAAATAAAAACTAAATAAATTAAAATAAAAAAAAATTATAATATAATAAAATTAAATAAAAAAAATTAAAAAAGTAACAAAAATTGCTGAGGCTTTCTGTATTTTGTCCAATTTATTTTCTAAATGGTATAGTAAAAACGATAAAAAAGGTTTTTTATTATAAATATTATTGATCAACCTACTTATTTGTATGTGTGAAAGCGACACATACATCAGCTATTAACACTTATTTAATAAGTAATTTCAAAAAACAAAAGTTTTAAACAAAAAAAAAGTGGAAAAATTATGAATAAAAGAATTAAAAAAAAAACAAGTAAAAATAACTTAATAAAATGAAAAACAAACTAATAAATTAATAAAATAATTTAAAAAAAGCCAATGAAAAAATAAACAAACCACAAGATAGAAAAAGATGTAAACAATGAACGCAAAATTGTAATAATTGAGAGCAAGAAAAAAAGCTCAAACTGCTGAAAAACTGTCAACAAAAGCACTCGCTGCGAGTGTCAAACAAGAAAAAATGATAACAATAATAATAACAACAACAACGCAGTGTATAATAATAAAGGCAGACAACTCAAGATTGCATTGAGTGTAGGCGTTTTCTTACCAGAAAACGTTTAGCCACAACGTCGGACAGAGGTACGGCCTTCTTTCTGCTCCTGTGGCGGCAGGTAGATAATAAATAAATGATGGTTAAACGAAACTTATGTTAATGATAAGCCAGACAGTCAACAAGCGCAAGTAGAGTGAATGTGTTAACGTCAATTTCTACTGAATACCTTCAAGCATAATTTGTATCTGTGTACTCGTTTGGATTGCATGTATATACCTTGTAGAGAAAAATACTAGTTGTTAACTAGAATCCAATTGGTTTGCATTTTTGCACTAACTCGTTCATTTTCCATCTATTTTCCTGTTATATTTAACACGGCGATGCCATACGAACTTTCAATTGTCAAACTATACATCAGCTTCATAGTAGTTGTATACCAGTTCATTTAATTATATTTAATTTCTACTTCATCAAGAAAAAAAGGTTGACTCCAACGAGATTCGACTCGTGAATTTAACTTGCTAAAACGATAAACCACTAATCACACGACTAACGTAATGATGAAGCGATGGTCTTCATGCTGCGTAGCATTCTAAGTACGCAGGCGTAGTGTGCTAGACATAACAATTAATGGAATTATTATTACTCCCTGGTTTGGTATGATTTCATCTTCAAAATACCACTATTTATTTAAGTAGAATTTTTGCATACTAGTCTACCTACTCCCTACAGGGCATGTACATATATCTGTTACAAGTAAATGCAAATGAGTTTTATTGCAGCTCAGCATCGTGAGGTTAATTATATAGCCAAAGGTAAGCAAAGAGAGAGATTATGCTGCTCATTTTAGCGGATGCTGCTTTTACTTTGTTGCTGAGGAATTGTTTTTTTTTTCATACAAATAATCGCCGGGTAAATTGGATACACTTTCTTTAACAGAAAAGCACGTGAAAGTGATAATAAAGTGACTAGATATAGGATATATATATTTTTTTAAATTTTACAAACTTCATTCAGTGATTTCAGTTTATAATTTCTTGCGTTCGAGCTCAAATTAAATTTTGGAGTATGTATAAATTCCCATCAAGACCGAGGAACTATTTAAGGCAGTTCTACGATATTGAAGTTAATTATAAAATGCTGTTCTTCTTTTGAGAAGACTGTTAACTTAAAGAGATTTTGATGTTATATTAAATTTTTAAGTCAAAATGTTAGAATTTTTTATCCTCCAAGCCGACCTTTAAATATTTTTAATTTAAAGTTTTATTTATGTTCTCACAATTTTAACTAGAAAGAAATAGATATAAAATCAATTGCTTATAATATTTTAATTTTGAATTGCGTGCAACTTATCTAATATTCTAACAATACAAGCCAAAAAAAAACCCAATTATTTGAGAATATATAGTTCCATGAGTCTAATGTATTAATACTCACTATTAGAAACTTCTCCGCCGAAACTAGTTCATAAAAAAAAGTATTAAAAAACCAGCTATACAATTACAACGCGTGTGAAGAGGAGAATTTATTTTAATAGAAAACTTTCATGACTGTTGCCAATATTAAATAGATGTGCATGAGTCACGATATTTTATAGTATATAATATATTCCTCTACACGCTATTTCACTCAATCACCTACTCATACAGAGGATATCACTTCTTATGCAGATCATTAAATTTTATATGAAGATATTAAGCAGTTCTGGTGGTGCTAATGACTGGAAATCTTTCTAATGAAGGAACCATTTTAGTTTTATAAATAGATACACATATGTATGTAACACGAGATATCATTCGAATTAGAACAAAAAAAAAGGAAATCAACTGAGCATAAAAAATGAAAAACGAAAAGCTAAGAAAGAACAAATAATAATTAAAAAAAATTCAAATAAAATAAAATAAATTAAAATAACTAAAATTGCCACATGGCAAGAGATAGAACGAAATAAAACAAGATAAAAAATATACAAATATCGGGTATATAACACAAGTTAAAATAAACATAAATATTATAAGATTAAAAATATAATAAAATAATACAAACCAAAATCAAATTGATTATTTGAAAATAAATAAAATTACAATAATTTAATAATAATTTAATAATAAAAAAAAGTAGCCAAATGGAACAAAAAACCTATATATACCATATGTATATATATATATATATATATATATATATATATATATAATTATATAGTGATTTTCGCCCGATTAATAAATTTCTTTTATTACATTAAAATACAATTAAAAACTTAGGTTAAAATTCATAAAAAATTACTTAATTGACAAATTTAAAAAAGTTAAACTTTGTACATAAACAAACAATGTAAATAAAAACTTATAGCATAAAAACAAAATAGCAAAAAGTAAAGTTATAAATATTTACTTTACTATATAATTATAATATAATATTAATAAAATAAAATAAAAGAAATATTATAAACAAAAAATAGAATAAAACAAACATAAATTAATTTAACCAAATTAAAATAAAATAAAATATAAAAAACTAAATAAAATTTAAAATATAATAATTAAAAAAAATAAAACAAAATAAAAATAAAATACAACTAAAAAATAAGGCATGGCAAAAAATTAAATAGAATTTATTATGGGCAACTAAACCCAATTAAAAATAAATAATAGATATAAGACAAAACAAAAATAAAAAAATATAACTAAACGACAAGAAAATAAAAATAAAAAAGCTTAATAAAATAAAGACAAAAAAAACCCAAAAATTTAATGAGTAAAATAACACAACAATTAAAAAAAATAATAATAATAAAAAAATACATAAATTAAGAGTAAAAAAACTAAAAACAATAAGCGGCTTGAAATTAAAGAATAAATCATCAAAAGAAAATAAAGCAAAAAATAAATAAAACAAAAAAATAAATAAAACAAAAATTATATTAAAAATTAATTAAAAACTGCGATAAAAAATTACTTAAAATCGAATATAGTTAAATAACTGAAATAAAATTTATTAAACAAAAATAAAATAAATAAAAAATAAAAGGAAATATAAAAATTATTAAAATAAAAATTAAAAAAATATTATCATTAAATAATTAGAAAATAGAAATAAAACAAAAACAAATATATAACAAAATAATAAATAAAATTATACTAAAAGAGGAAAATTAAAAGTTAAAAAAAAAATAATAATATACCATTATAACCATTTCGTGGTTTCAAAAGTAATGGGCTATATTGTGACTACTGTAGAACCAAGCACGTTTTGTTTAAGTTAAAGTCAGGGATTTATGAAAACGGATAGCTGAATAACCGCTCAACGCGTTAAATTTGTTAAAACCAACTGCAAAAATGGTGACTCAAACGTGGTCACGTTTCGTGCTTCAAGAGGAGATTGCGGTGCACATAATCGTGCAACTACTCAAGCAATTGATAAAATTTTAAAGAAAAAGAGTGGATCGGTTACAGATAATGTAAGGCTTGGCCATCATCGTTTTGCTCGTTTCACCTCAAATATCAAATATCACTCCTAAAGAGTAGCCGAAGACCCGAGTGTACCTATTTCTAGAGGTTCTCAAGAGTTTCGATTTTCTTACGCCACATTATGGCGTAGTTTGCTTTATTGCGAGAGGCATTTCGCAGCCATGCAATCTCTCGTCAATTGGCCAGAGAGATCATACAATTTGATACTGTTGACTTCACTTTTTATGTGACTGCCTTTAACTTTTGTGCACTTGCAAACCAATATACCTCAAGTTATGGTTGAGATACCACCCAATATGTGCCAAAGAGTAGGCGAAAATTACCTTACAGGGTTCGAAGTTTGCCAAAATTCACGAGGCGGTCATTTGAATGATTGATGTAGTGTTTCACATATAATGTCAAGGTTCAAGCTTTTTAATATAAAAATAATTTTTTGGAAAAATAATTATTTTAAATACATTTTATATACATTTACGTTCAAAATCGCAAAATGCATAACCCTGTAATAATATACAAGCCGAAATTAAATTATTTCCCCTATTTTCCAGCAAATCATCAGTATCTTTCATTGAGGCAAAACCGTCACAATGTACAATCAACACCGCATAACAATTAACAAGAATAAAAACACAGCAGCAACAAAATAATTTTGTGGTAGAACAAGTGAAAGAAAGCGGTTACACAAGAAAAAAAAGTAAATAAAAAATCAAAAACAACATCAAAGAAAAAATCTGCTACCAACATAAAAAAATTTCAACAACATATACGAGTATACAGCGATTTAAATTACAACAACGTTCTAACAATAATAAAAACATATACATATATATATATATACGTATGTATAAAACAGGTGTGTATGCGGCATTTAACTGACAGCAAGCAAAATTAGGTGACCCAACTGCAAAAAGCGCTTTTTTTACTACAACCAACAACCGTCCAGTTCTATATCTAATATGTAGTACAATAAGCAGTGGTCAAGCGACAACAAACCCAACAACAACAATACTATTAACTATCATCAAAGCCAACTAAAAGATATGTAAGCCGAATGGTGATTTAATACATATGTATGTATGTAGATAGTGAATGCAAGCGTTACGTGTGTGTTGAACAGGTATATATGTACATACATATATATTTATATGTGCGCTCATGTGCGACGAACGAGTTAAATAATAAATTAAAAAAAAAAATGGAAAAGAATTTAGTGATTGCAACAACACATGGAAACAGTTGGTAAAGAATAAATAAAAAATAAAAAATGTTTGAGTAAAAGCTCAGTGGTGTAGAAACCAAGTACCAGTAACCAAGCAAACTCTGATTTTTTTTTTTCGAACAGTAGAAAAAAGTTAGCTAACCTCAAAATTATATCAAGTATCCATATACTTGTATGATCTCCATCCATCCAAAATAGTATACCGTTACAAGCCTGGCGTATCAAAATATAAAAAAACGCGAATAAATCGCAATCAAGTAGGTGGAGTGAGAAGTGTGCTGATTGAAGCCGCTTAATTGCTAAAAACGTTAGCTAATACAACAACACTAGGTAGATGTTGCGGTCTACTACTACATGACGCTTGTACGACGGCTAATTGTAAGACGCTTAAAACGTGAATGGTGGAAAATAAATCACTACTCATACACATACATATATATACAAATAGTTTTGAAGTAATTTAAAGCGTCGTTAGCAGTGACAATGATGATCGCGATCGATGAGTAAAAAAAAATTATAAGAAAATAAGACAATAAAAATAAAATAAAAACAAAAAAAAATAAGAATAAAATCAAAAACAAAAAAAATATAAAAACAAAACAAAATTAAAAAAAAAATTATTTCAAAAATAAAACTAACAAAAAATTAACAAAAAAACAAAATTAAAAAAAATTAAAAAATATAAAAAAATTTAAAAGTTAAACAAATCTAATACAAAAAACCATTAAAAGAAAAACTAATAGCAAAAAAAATTGATTAAAGGAAATAAAATAAAATAAATTGCAAAAAAATATAAAAATAAAACTAAAACAAAAAAATAAATTAAAAATGAATAATATTAAAAAAATAAAAAATAGCATTAAAAAGATTAATAAAAATTAAACAAAATTAAAAGCAATAAAAATAAAAGTAATTAAAATAAAATATGGTAAAATAAAAATAAAAATTTTAACTCAATAAAAATTGAAATGTTAATAAAATGAAATCAAAATAAATAAAACTAAGCCAAATAGTGAAAATTAAAATAAAATAAAAACAAGAGAAAAAATTTCGAAAGAAAATATTTTAAATTAACAAGAATTTAATAAAAAAAAAAAAACGAAACGAAAAGATAAAAATTAAAATGAAAAAAAAAATAAATAAATTCAATTATACATAAAATTAAAAGAAAAAAGAAAAATAAAATAACTTAAATAAAAATTCAAAAAATATAACATAATAAAAAAGTAAATAAAAATTATAAAAGAAATTACTATAAAATTAATCAAATTTAATTAAGTAACTTTAAATTAATTAAAATTAAATAAAATAAAATATATTAAAATCCAAAATAAATAAAAAGTTTAGATAAAATCACATATAAAACACAGAACGAAGTAAACTTTAAAAAGTAAATTAAAACAAATTAAAATTAATTAAAAATAAGATAAAGTGAAATTAAATTGAATACAGTAAAAACAAAATGGAAACAAAACAAAAAGTTAAAGTTAAAAATTAAATATCATAAGAAGCAAATAAAATAAAACAAAATATAATAAAAAGGGGGATAAACTAAAACAACAAAAATAAAATTCAATTAAAAAAAAATTAATTAAATTAAAGGGAAATTAATTAAAAATCAAATAAAGAAGATAGAATAAAATAAAGCCAAATAAATAAACCACATAAATAAATAAAAAATAAATAAATAAAAATAAACAAAGGACAAAAAAAAAATAAAAAACTGGATAATATGAAATTATTTAAATGGAATAAATCAAATTAAAACTAAAAGAATTAAAATAAAAGTAAAAAAATTAAAATAAAATTAAATAAATCAAAATATGGTAAAAATAAATTAAAAAATAAAATAAATTATATTAAATTAATTAAAATAAAATGGATTGAAACCAACTAAAAAAAAACAAATTCAAATGATTTAAAATTAAAAATATAAATTAATGAATGGAATAAAGAAATTAAGGTAAAATAAAATAAAACAAATAAAATTAAATTAAATACAAAAAACTAAATTTTAATTTCTGAGGTGTGAGTATTTAAAAAAAAACACAGTCATTTTAAAGCGGATTCCTTAGAAAAGAGTTTTGAAATTTAAGACGCCGAATTGTAACAAAAGCCATTACAGCCAAGGATCACGCACAGGAAGAACGGAGTAGAAAATTGACGCGCCAACAGGAATGTAATTTAATGAGAAAAGTAATAGCGGCGGGCCAATAAATGCAAACACAAAAACAAGTAGCAGTGAAAAGACAATGTGGACGCGTCTTTCAAATTATTAGGGTCACACACAATTTACGTTTCTTACCTACACATACATATGTACATATACGTACGTGTATGCATAAAATATATACATTCTGTAAGCAATTTATTTTAATTATTTTTGAAAAAGGCAAACACGAACAAAATGCATATATAAAATTATCTTGAGAATATTTTCTTGCAAGCGTAAACGATAAAAAAGCAGCAAATTTGCACACGTAAATAAATATTGTAACAACATACATACATACATGTGTATATATGTTCGTACGAATATGTATATTATGCACTTGTACATATTTATTTATTATCTTATTGCATTCCTTGGCAATTGCTTCCGCTTTTCTTTGCGCGTCTGTCTTGGTCATGGGAAGTTAAGCACTTAAATTCCCTTGCAAGAGTGGTTTTACAAAGTGGTGGCAGTCAGAGTGCACGGGATATACACACATATATACATACTCGAACATACGTACGCACGTAAGTAGTACGTACTCTACATGTGCTGCACCTTGTTATCTCGGTTGATATGGCATTTTTTTCTCACAACATAAATATTAGTGTTTTCCGTCCCCAGACATTGGTAATAAAAACACGAAACCTATGATTCACTTGAGGGATGGCGTCCATGTTGACAAGCTGAGAAGATTTTACATTAAATGGCGCAGTAGAGAAGAGAGGAAATTTTTTATAAAAAAAATATATATGTGAACAAACCTATTTGACAAGTAAAAAATAAATAAAATGACATATAAAAGAATAAAAATAAATATAAAAAAAATAAAATAAATAAAAAAAATAAAATAAATAAAAATAAAAGTAAGTAAAATAATATAAAATAAAACAAATTGATATAAAAATAAAAAAAATTGAACACAAAAATCCAAAACAAAAAAATTCAAAAAAAAAGTAAAACAAAATTAAATGAAATAACCCAAAATAAGTAAAAAAAAAAATAATTTAATTAATTTAAACAAAATTCAACAAAATTTAATTAAATATCCCAAAATAAAATAAATTAAAAATTAAATTTAATAATGTAAAATAAAATAAATTAAAAAATAAATTTAATAATATAAAATAAAATATATTAAAAAATAAACTTAATAATATAAAATAAAATGTGAAGTAAATTAGAACAAAACAATTTCTACAATTTCAAATTTAATTCAAATTAAGTTTATTAAAATGATTAATTTCCTAACTCATAATTAATTGTTGTACGTTTAATCAATTATTTAAATTATTAATTATTCTAAAATGATTTATTAATAAATAATTAATACAAATATATATAAGAATCACTTTCTTAAGAAATTAATTTCCTTACTAATTGCTTATTAAATAACCATAAATTAATTTTTCGCTAATTTATTACTCCCAAACTAATCTAATTAATAGATTATCAAAATGTTGTTGTATATTTTATTGTTTTTTGGCAAAATATAAAACAAAATTAAAAGAAAAAACTTATTTGTTTACCATAATTAACAGTTTTACAAAATTATGTTGGATTTTTGATGGATATAAAATGTACATAATTATAAATCTACTAATTTTTTTTGCAGCCTGCATTATTTATTACTTTTTTTGTAGTTAGTGAACGAAAGGCCTATTAGTTAATATGAATTGAGTTTTTTTGTAATAGCACTATTAATTTAACATACTCGTATATATTATATAATGAAACCCGAATCTTAAACTGTGTGGCAGTAATTAAGGTTGCATTAATTAATGTTTCTTCCTTTAGATGTTAAAAAAATTGGATAAATATTGCTTAAAGGTTGGGAAAATAACAATAAAAAAACGTTTGTTTTTTATTAAGTTTATAAAAAAAATATTATGTTATACGAATATATAATTGATTTTTTTATTATTTACGATGTATTATGTATAAACATTAATATCTTCTTTTCTAACATTAATTTTTTTTGAAGTTGCTGTTTTTCTATAATTTTTTTTGTTATATATTTTTAAAAAACTATTTATTTTAAATTAAAAAATTTGTATACATTTTTATATTTTTTATATTTTATTTTGTTTTTATATTTCATATTTTTTTTATTTTATATTTTTGTATATTTTATATCTTTTTATATTTCATATATTTTTATATTTTACATTCGTTGTACTTTATATTTTTTATATTTTTTAAATCCTGCATTTTTTAACTTATATATTTTTATAAATTTTATTTTTTTATAAATTTTATATACTTTGTATTTATTATACTTTATTTACATTATTTTATTTTATTTTTTAATATTTTATATTTTTAATATTTTATATTTTTTATATTTGATATTGTTTTATATTTTTTTATACTTTATATTATTAAAATCTTACATTTTGTTACTTATATATTTTATATTTTTTATTATATTTTCTTTACTTCATTTATGTTATTTTATTTCTTTTTAATATTTTATATTTTTTATAATTTATCTTTTTTATATTTGATATTGTTTTTTATTTTATATTTTTCTTATATTTTGTATTTTTTTATACTTTATATTTTTTAAATCTAATATTTTTTAAATCTTATATTTTTTAAATTATATATTTTTATAAATTTTATATCTTTATATTTTTTATACTTTATATATATTATTTTTTATATTTTTTTACATTTTATATTTTTTATATTTTTTTACATTTTATATTTTATATTTTTTTACATTTCATATTTTATATTTTACATATTTGATATAGTTTTACATATACATTTTTTTATATTTTATATTTTTTTGTGTCTTATATTTTTTTATACTTTATATTTTTGATATACTTTAAATCTTACATTTTTTAACTTATATATTTTTATAAATTTTATTACTTTATAAATTTTATATACTTTATATTTTTTATTTTTGTTTTATATATTTTTTATTTTTTTCTAAATTTATATTTTTTTCGTATTTTTTATATATTTTAAATACATCAATTTTTGTATATTTTTTATATTTCCCTTTTATTTTTTTATTTTTTCTAATATTTTTTTTTTATATTGTCTTTTAATGATTTCTATCAAAAATTGGAGTTTTAGTAAGATATGTTTAATAAATATAATTTTATTATATTTTTTATTGTTCATATTTATTTTAATTATTTACCTTTTTTATATATGTATTTTCTAATACATTTATTACTTATTTTTTATATATTTTTAAATATTTTTTGTGGATATTTTCATAGTAATTGGAGCATTGGAACCGCTGGAGCGATTTTCGGCTGATCTCCTCCTTCAATTTGTGAAGGAACAAATGGAGGAACCTACATTTTATACTAAGCCGCCTCCGAACGGCTGATGGGTTTTTTATGAGGAACCTTTATTTCATGTCAGAAATACACTCAGAAAGGTTGGCATTCCCTGCCGAGGGGCCATCGCAAATATAAAAATTAACTTATCTTTTCTTTAAATTCATTTTGCATAACTTTTTGATGTTGATTGTACCAGGAATGACAATACGCAATGCTAATGACTCAGCTATCCCGGCCGCCATATATTTTTATATTTTTTATATGTTTTTTATATTTTTTTATATTTCTTTGTATAATATTTTTCAAAAGTTTCGTAACAAATATTGGGGTTTTAATAAAAAATATTTATTGACTTTGCAATTTCATTGGTGCTTAAGTTCTACCACTGAAATTTATTAAAATTTCATTGTAAACTTGTTTAGTAACAATCATTTTTTTTTATTGATGCAAACTTTACAAACAAGTATAAATAATTATGAAAATTTACTTTTATGCGACGAAACCTTTTGTTGAAAGAATGAGGTTAATTACATATGTTTATTTATTGTTAAATGTACAGAAGATATTAAATTTTAAAATTTTTCACACAATGCGCTTACATTGAGCTTCGCAACAACACTGCCCCAGAGGTTTTATTTTTATTTTTTTTTAATTTTATTTATTTATTATTTTTTTTATATATTTATTTGCAAATTATTTTTTTGCGTAATTTTTTCATTATGCGACAGAAACTTACATATTAAATTTTTAAATTTTGTTTTTTAATTTTCGAACTACTTAATTTATAAAATTTTCGTCACATTAACACACAAAAATGATATTCGTTGAGAAGAAAGACCAATTAAAATTTGTTTTGCCCGCTTGGCAATCATCGTTTCAAACGGCGCACTTTTATTTATCTGCGAGCGTTGTTTCTGCTGCTGTTGTCAACGTGGAAAAAGATAAAAACCAAACAGAGCACAGCGAAAAAGAAGAAAAAAAACTCATAACGCCAAAACAATCACTTTGATAACGTGGAATTTTCGCATTTTCCATTTACCACAACAATTGGTAAAATAGCAACTTTTTTCTTTTCCTCTATTGTTTAATTGATTTTTTCGTTATTCTTTACTTCATTCACACACTGCACATTCTCTTTGCGTTTTCTACACAATCATTGCTGCATATTTTTACATTTTTTTTCTTTTATTTTATTTTTATTTTTCGTTTGTTTTGCATTTTTTTTGCCATTGCGGTTCGTTTTATAACGCACGCGTAGTTGAGCACAACAACAGCGCGTTTTTATCGGCAGACGTTGTGAAAGCGAGCGCGTTCGATTTGAAACTGACTTAACGTCAAGAAGCGATGTGGCTAAGAGCGCGCTACGTTAAAGTGGCCAAAGCGCAACAGGTAATACTACAGGCACAAAAACAGCCATGTGAAAATACAGAGATATATACATACATACATACACATATATACACACGAGACAGACAAACAACAGACAGTCAGACCTAAATAACAGCTGAGCCAAAGTTTGGAAAAAAAGAATAGCGACAAAAGCATTTCATGACTCTTCAGCCGAGTTGTGCTACCAGCAATTTTTGAAGAGTGTATGGTAAATGGCAGTAGCGGAAGGTGTTCCTGCAACAGCGGATATCTTCTACTAACAATACACCCATACATGCAAATATAAATATTTAAGCGTGTTTCGCGTTTTCTCATGTGTTTTACGGCATTTTTATTTTTTTTTTTTTTTTTATTTTTTTTTTTTTTTTTTTTTTTTTTTTTTGTTTGCAGTAGTTGTATTTGCTACTGCTGTTTTTGTTTTTGAATTCGCTTTCCAGATCGAAAAATGTAAACAATGATCGCTGATCATTGAAGAAGCAGGTTGAAAAGAGAAATAAATTTCATTGAAAAGAGCAAAACTTCTCATTGGAAAATTGAGTAAACAAAAGAGCGCGTGCTAGAAGAGAGCAAACAGCTGTTTTGTGTTGTTTAATGCAGTGGCTGTAAAACTGTTGAAACTTTTTGCTGATGGACTGAAAATTAATTTTTATTATGCTGTAAAAGTAATCAAGTTTAAATAACAATCGGGATGGATTAATATTTTCCCAAGCCGTGAATTAATATTTTTTTAATTTTCCCAATTCCCATCATCTTACAGGAATCGAAAATCAGTCACCGCTGGAAATGGCACTTTTTTACACTTGTTTTTGGAAATTTAATTTTTTTTTTTATAATATGGAATTCAATTTTCCTTCTGCTCAAATATAAACTGCTAAATAAAACAAAAAATTTTTTTAAATATATGTATGGCTTTCAGTTCCTTCTTCGAATTCTCTTTTATGACTTCAATCGACTGAAAATGCTTTCCACGAAGCGGCAATTTGAGTTTAGGGAAAAGAAAAAAGTCACACGGTGCCATGTCGGGTGAATACGGTGCTTGCGGAACAATATTTACGTTGTTTTTGGTCAAATAATCGCGTACAAGACGAGACGTATGAGCTGGCGCATTATCATGATGTTGAAACCATGACTTGTTGTCCCACAAATCCTTCCTTTTGAGACGAATATTCTCACGCAAACGCTTCAAAATAGATAAACAATATTCAGCATTAACGGATTGGCCTTCTGGAAGGAATCCCGAGTGCACAACACCTTGGCTATCAAAGAAAACAGTGAGCATAACTTTGAGTTTCGATCGACTTTGACATGGTTTTTTGGGTTTCGGCTCATTTGGAAGGCGTCATTCAGATGATTGCTGGGCTGTTTCAACGTCGTATTCATAGACCCAAGTCTCGTCACCAGTTATGATGTGCTGGATGTCCGTATCACTCATTGTGAGCATTTCCTTGGCGACAGTTTTGCGTTCCTCTTTTTGAAGAAAATTCAACAATTTTGGAACAAGTCGAGCAGACACACGTCTCATGCCCAAAACATCGTGAATAATGCTATGAGCGGATCCATTTGATATGTTGAGCTCACTAGCTATCTCTCTTTCAGTCACACGACGATTTTCCAACACAATTTTTTTTTACTTTTTCGACGTTTTCTTCGTTTATTGACGTTGCTGGACGACGATCACGGGGCAAGTTCTCCAGGGATGTACGGCCGTCCTTGAACGACTTATACCAATCAAAAATATATAACCTAATAGTAGTCCTAATAACGGACTAATTATAAGCTATGTTTCGAGTCCTGCTCCCACCAACAAGCAAAAGTATGGAAAATTTATTTCTCTAATTTCGGTCATCCCTCGACAGGAAATGTCAAGCCCAGCGAGTTTATTACTGACATGAAATAAAAGCTGCTCATAAAAATCCATCGACCATTCCTGTTTTGTTGGGAACAAACTAATAGACACACACCCAATTATAGGAGAAGATCAACTGAAAATCGCTTCAGCGAACTTGGTCCCTGATCTTTCATCCAAAAATATAACAAAATCGAACCAAAAATATATTTTCCTAAAAAAAAATTTTTTTTCAGGTAAAAAGAACTATAGATACGATTTTTTAGAGTAGGTCAGCCAGTCTCTGGTCCACTACTCAGATTTTCTTTGCTTAAAAACCTTTCCGGGAACTACAGAAACAAATTCACACATTTTTCAGTACAATTGGCGGTGCAGTTTTGGAGCTTATAGAAAACAAACAGACAGAAATTTCAAAAAAAAATTACAAATTTTATAAAGCTCAACCTTTAATAGCGAAAGTAGTTCAATCTACACCTAGGTATATATTTTTTTGTCACTTCACCGCAACAAACAATTTTTGAACAATTTTCACCATTAATTTTCAAATAGATAGCCTCAATCAAATGAAGATGGGATAATTAAGGGTTCAAATAGAATGAATTTTGCTATGTGGAGCGATGTTTTACAATGTTTTGAGGTAGGTTTGTTTCGGATTGTTATCCTACCGGCTCCTCTACTCAAATTTTTCTAAGATTTTTCAGAGAATAATATTATATAATTTTTCTTTTTAAATCTCTCCAATTAAGAAGTAAAAAGTATAATCATGGAATATTACAAGCTATTTATTTTTAAATAGATCTAGTAAAATGTAATCTATTATTTTGGCAATCGATGGTTTGGGTGATCTGTATGTCGCGTTCTATAAATGCGATTGAACTACACTAGATGGCGTTAGAAAGATGATATTTATTGCTAAAAAAGATAATGGAAGAATGGTTGATCACTTAACTGAGTATAGTAGTGTATGTGCAAAGATGGACACCAGCAAAGAGAAAATACGCTACATTCGACAATTCTTCTTCGACAGAGATGTAAACATAAGTCAGGCAGCTGAAAATGTACAAAGTATCTATGGTCCTTAAACTGTAACTATCAGTCATTCACAATTTTGGTTTAGTCGATTTTTTACGGTAATTTTGATGCTCCCCGTTACGGAAAGTCAATTGTAGAAAGTGTCGATTAAATAATGGAAATCGTAGAGTCGAACCGTGATGCGTTCACTGTTTCGATTGCTCAGAAGCTAAATATTGCACAAAAAACCATTTGGAATCATTTAAAAAAGGCTGAACACGCAAAGAAGCCCGATGTATGAGTGCGACATGAGTTAATGAGAAAAAACCTCATCGACCGAATTTCCATCTACGAATCACTGCTGAATTGTAACAAAATTGATCCATATCTGAAGCGGTTGGTGACTGGTGATGAAAAGAACATGAAGCGAAAATGGTCATGTTCGAAGAGCAGTGAGCTCTCACAAATAGTCCACCAAGCCAGGATTGACAACCAGAAAGGCCGTTTTGTTGTGTGTTTGATTGGGAGGCTCTTACGCATCCAGCTTTTACTCCGGATCTCGCACCAAGTGATTAACAACGTCTGTTCCTGTTCATGGTGAATGATTGGGCTGGTGAAGAATTGGCTTCGAGGGAAGCCTGTGCAAATAGATTGTCCCAATTTTTTGCCAATAGGCGCAAGGGCTGCTGCGTGGGAGACATACTGACAAACCTTCAAAATGGCAAAAAGTTAACAAGCAAAACGGAAAAAAAGTTAAATAAAGCCTAAAATTTAATGCAAAAATAGTGAACTACTTTTTACTAGACCAATTTAAAAATATGTTTAAGTAAAAAATATTATTATTTTTTTATAATAGTATATTACCATATGTATGTAATTAGCTTACCAAGTCGCAATATATGTACGAGTATGTATATTATTTAAGTAAATATATATTAATAAATCAACTCAATCAGCATTTTGTTTTACCTGGAAAGGAAGAAAAAAATGAAATTAATAAAAATTATATTAAAAAATAAACGAAACTAAATTTTAGCACAATTTTCTATTAATACGTAGAATAATAATCAAAACTCCACTACAAAAAATAGAGAGTAAAAAATAGATATAAAAGTCACAATTATTTGCACATCAACTAACTATAAAATCATTGTTGTTGCTGCTGCGTTCGTTATTTGCCACCATCAACATGCCGCACTGAACAAATTAAATGCAATTAAATTGCAAACGAAAAAAAAAATACATTTATATATGTATGTATATATGAGCAAAAGCAAATCATTATTGAAATAAGGGGAAATTATTTTATTTTTGCAATAATGAAAAAGAAATAATTACAAATTAATTGCGAAAAAAGAAGAGTTGAACGAGTGAATGAAATAAATTTGAAATCAAGAAGCATGCAGGCAACGCATGAAACCGTCAGACAACTAAAAACACGCCGCCGCAGAACTCAATTATCGGACACAGCAAGTGCATGGAGTAATAACCATAGTGGGGTAAATTGAACATATGTATGTACATACATACATACAATACATACATACGAGTATGAGCAAACGCGGCAGTTATAGATGGATTTAGAGATATGCAAGTCTGCATGCAATTCAGAGACAACTGAAAACTTTGAAAAATCTTCAAATAAATTTTAGACGCCATTGGGTTTGGATTGTTGCAACACACATAACGCCAAAAGTGTTTGTCCATTTCCGTTGCTCTCTTCTCTCGTCTTCTCAAACTTTTTAGTGATAAATAATTTGTTTACATAGATATGTACGAGTATGTGTAAGCCTTTGAGCATGTGCAAGGCGAAAATTGCAAACACGAACGAATGCAGTCAGTCAGTCAAGTGAGGCGATTGGATTAGAAGGTGGCTCAAATAATAGTATAAATGTTTAATGCTTACATACATATATACATATATACAAATATACGAGGGGATTAACAAAAGTTTGGTCAGTTGATGACTTTCAATTTGTTTTTGGACAGGAGAAAACGCAAGATAGCTGAGGATAGGTCAGACGAAATTCCACCACTAACGCAAACTGGAATCCGCCATGTGATTATCTTCGGGATTCGGCGTAATTTACAGCCAATACAAATATTCAGTGAATGCCAAATTGCATATGGAACGATTGCACCAACTTTAAAGACTATTTCTAAATGGTTCGGAAGATTCCAGACCGGACATTTTTCCGTAGAGGACGTGCCCCGAGAAGGTCGACCAAAATCTTCCACTGATGACGTCACTGTAGCTCTGGTGAAGTCCAAAATTGGTGAAGACCCATGTTGCTTGAATGCCATGGCTGTATCGCGAATATTAAGTAATCATCCCGGATACACGAAGAAATCTGATCGATGGGTGCCACGAATTTTAAATGAGGCCCAAAAAGAGGCTCGAGTGCATTTTGCACAATTTTTCCTAAATGAACACGAAAAAGGTCAGTCGAATATCGGTTCTATAAGTACGATCAAGAAACCAAACAGCAGTCCATGGTATGGAGCCCAACAGGAGCAAACCCACCCTTGAAATCTAAGCAACAAAAATCAGCAACAAAAAAAGTAATGATGTCAGTTTACTTCACCCGATCTAAAATCGTAGCTGCTATTCCACTGGAAAAGGATCAGACGGTAACTACAAAATGTTACACCGGAGAATGCTGACCAAAAGTTTTAAAAAATTAGTTGGAAAACAGGAAGAAAGAGGATTTGCGAGGCTACTTTTTGCCTCATGACAATGCGCCATTCCACTTTAGTGAAATAAAGTATAATTTTAATGCGATCTCTGGGATCGAAGAAATACGTCCAGCACCATATTCTCCGGATATACATCTTGTGATTTCTAGATATTTCCAAAAATTAAAAAAAAAAAATATAAGGCAAGGTCTTTAATAGCAAAGAGGATATAATTAATGTGGTTAATGCTGAACTTGATAAGCGTAAAAAGCAAGATTTTGAAGACTGTTTTCAGAAGTGGATCTATGGGCATAAGAAATGCATTAAAATCAAAAGCGTTTATGTAGAGAAGCTAAAAAAAAGGACAAGGAAAGATTACGAATACAACTTACCGAACATATGGTAATCCCCTCGTATATGTAAATAACTATGTAAGGAGGCATGCAACAAAATTTACTTAGCTCTAGCTATAATAGCGGGGATTGATGGGAAGATGCGTAGAGAGGTAACTCGAAAAAACGTAAGGGTGGAAATCAGAGCTGAGATAAGAGATATTTTGTAGACGTAAAACGAAATATTCGTTCCATTTCCTTAACCGAACATGCTTTCATAATCAAATAAAAAAAAAAATTTAAATAGAGAAGTCGTGAACGAAAAGTTGGACAAACTTTAGAAGTCGAGCGGTCCCGCGATTGCTTACACATTATCAAAAGAAAACTCCTGAATATACCATATTATCATACACCCGGCTAAGCGGAATGAGAATACTAATTTGCCAGTCCATAGTGTATTCGGCGTTAACCCCAATAAGACAATGACTTGTCTTATCTACTATGGAGTGTAAAATTTTTGACGCTCCCCTCGATATACCACGATCTTGGAAGTCAAACATAGAGTAGAGAGCTATAAACACGGCGCTAGTCATATATGGTTCCTCGAAAATCGATGGATTCTGTCCTCTAAAGTCGGGCTAAGCTATAATAAAGCTCATTTGTTTCTATAAAGCTTCGTACGATGGATATACTGATCAGTTTCAAGCTTCATAAGCATTATAGAACCGTTGAAAGCCAACATGGACGCGCAATTCTTTCTGATAAAATCACTGATAAAGAAGACTTCGTATTGAGTTCAGAAAAACTGGTTTACAGCTCGGCTCGAGGTGTGGATATGTTGAAGCTCTACAGGGCTTTGTTTTAAAAACTGAACACATAGTTCACTGCGTCTCTGAACTGATTCTCAACAGACATTTCGTCGCGTGTAGTCTTTTCAGGCCGATTAAATGGAAACTAGGTGGGCTAAGAACTTTTCAGGCTTTCAGTTTAAGATCAAGCAGGATGTAACCACTGAATCGACTTTCCGCTGAGCTCCTCCACCAATTTGTGGCATGCGTCTTGCTGAATTTCCAACAAATGGAGTTTATACTACAGAAATACACTTAGAGGGCTAGACATTACCAGCCGAGGTGCGACGGCAATCAGAAAAATTAATGTTCTATAATTCTGGATATTGGTCGAAACAGGACTCGAACCCTGGTATTCAAAATGGCAGTACGCAATGCTAACCACTCGGCTATTGCGGCCGCCAAATAAGCAATTACTTCGGAACGTCATTCCACCATCGTCGGACAGGAAACGGTCTTCTTATAGACAAATGGACTTCAACTACGCCAGGTCAATGCCAAATTATCCACGGTTGAAAGGCTTTTTGGTCGGTTATGTTTCGTAGAAGATGGAAGAATGTTATCGCACTTGATAAGACACAGCCCAGCTACACTCCGTGCAACCGAGCAAACTCGGTGAGGGTAAAACACCAGTCTTAGCTTTCTGAAGGTCGCTTTTTCATTCCATCTCTCCTGGTTCGATGCTCGTTAGGAGAATTAGTTGTGATGTATTTTCGAAAAATCCACCTTCGAAGCTGTATTTTCGACTCTCCGAAAGGAGTAATATTTTTTCAGTACGAAGTAGCAGCTATTATAGATGCTGCAAATTGTAGCGGAGCCCATTCGTGGAGAAGGATATTTTTATTTTCAGCGACAGTCAAACAGCAAGCAGCAAATGTAAGGCAGACGATTCTCCTGGGCTTGGCACGATTCATCCCGATAGAGAAAGGTATGCCTCTTGTGTATGCAAACTGCTACTTAATAAATATGCTTATGGGCATGCCGCACATAGGACCTGCAAGAAATCTTAGCAAACTTGTCCGAAATGTCATCAAGAGAGGTTACGCAAAATGTAACCCTCTTAGAAGGGACGATAACTTAAAGTTAATCGAGTTCTGGCAGGCTACTGCCTGAAGAGTTGGGAGTTCCATTTAGAAGATTCCACGAAGATGTAGCTCAAAAAAGGCACACATAACCATAAAAAAACCAATGCATCCTCAACGATGTTGCACCATGTAGACCGGCTTCAACAACGCTTCGTTTTTCTTCAAACCGGCAAGACCGATTCATGACTTAAAACATAAAACTTCTCCATACTGTCGGAGTACCTCGTATAAACAGTGCCGGTAAACTGTTGAAGAGCGAAAAGGATTAACAGAGCTATCAATTTGACTTTCCCTCTTCCTCCTCTTAAACATCGCACAAAAAAATATAGTTATTACCCAGCAACGCCTGCAATTGCTGCACTTGTGCTGAACATAAAACTTTTTCGACCGTATCCAAAACACATCAACAATGAATGCGCGCGTAAATTGTTGTTGCCAATAAGAGGAGGAAGTAAAAAAAAAAGAACAAAGAGTATAATAAAAACTCAGAAGCAGATCAACAAACAACATTTGAAAAATTAAACGCAAGCAAAATAGAAAATATGAACATTTGAGCTGCATCAGAAAAGTCAGCAACAAGTGGCCGCAACGAAAAAAATGACAAACAAACAAAAAAAAAAAGCAACAGCAGCAACAGTAGAATGACCATTGAGAAGAATAAGGTGTTGATGATACGTGTGGTGGCCGACGAACAACGACCGACCGACCGACGATCGACACCAACACCATTTTAGTGGAGTATTTGCTGTTGTTACGGACGAACTGGTATGCTTGCAACATAAACAATGGATGAAGAAGAATAAGAATATATTGTAGAAAAAGGTAGATAGAAGTAGCAGCAACAACAATAATAACAACAACAACAACAACAAATACATACATGCTTGCAATAATAATGTGTCAGCAACACTTATTTTATGGTCTAGGTGGCATTCTGACATTATGGCTATAAAGTAGTAGCAGAAGAAGAAGAAGCAGTAGTAGAAGAAACAAAGGCTGCTCGTGCAGGAGAAAAAAAATCTAAATTATTGCAATCGTTAAAAAGGCAAAACAGTCGGCATGCAATGCGGTAGCTGCAGCGAGTGTCATAAAAAAATGCAACAAAAAAAATATTATTATTGCAGAAATAAACACGTTGCATGCCACAGAAGGCAGGCATAATCATAATAGCACAAGAGCCGGTAAAGTGCTGGGCCGACTGCTAATGCAACACAAACTGCAGGTGGTCGAATGGTGGTCGCCTGGCTCAACGAAGCAACTAACTAATGTTGCATGCAACGCCGCACTATCACATAGAACGAACCGAAGTCGTGGAGCTAGCGTGCGGCTGAGCAGCATGTGCACGTCGTAGCAGAATTGCATTGGCTGTTTCGATATTGCCATATAATATCTACTGCTCATTGTGGTGGTAGCCATTTTAATAGCTTAGTAGTCGCCTCTTTCAAACGATCGCAACAGCCCTCCCCCAGAACGTCTCGTCTCCTCATCCATTCGTCAGTCGACGAGGTTTTAGTTTTTAGTGTTCACTGCAAAACAGCAGGAATATGTCAAGGACGGAAATCGTGCTTTGAATACTTAATTTTCAACTTGTTTTTAAGCACCTACAACAAAAATAAAAACAACAACTAAACGCCTCTACCAGCGCTATTTGTGGAAAACGTGGCACTCAACGCTTAAGAAAATCAAAAGTAAACACGCAAAGCAGCACAGTGCATTAATTTTTTTTATTTTATTTCTTATTTTTGGTTTTATTTGTATATTTTTTACTTTTTTAATTTTTTTCAATTTGTAGTTTTTTTAATTTTGTTAATATAAATTTTTTATTTTTATCTATTTTTCTGTTTTTATATAAACTTTTTATTTTTTTGAGATTCTTTTACTTTTTTTATTTTCTTTCTATTTTAGTTATTTTATATTTTTTCAATTGCTTAATTTTTTGTTTAATTATTTTTTTAATTAATTTATTTTGTTTATTTTTTTTAATTATATTTTTTTAATTATTTATTTATTTTTTATTTTTTTTTACTTTTGCATCAATTATTTTTATTTCTTTTCAATTTTTATATATTTTTTTTTTTAATTTATATATTTTTATATGTTTTTTCTTAATTTTAAATTTTTTATATAAATTTATTTCTGTTTTATTTTTGTATTTTTTTTACTTTTACAATTTATTAAAAATTTTTGTTTTGATTTTTCAGATTTTTTAATTTTTTGAAATTTTGGTTTGATTATTTTTAATTTCTTTTAGTTATTATTTTTCATCAATTAATTTTATTTATTTTTTAATTTTATATTTTTTTCTTACTTTTATATTTTTTTTTAATTTTATAAATTTTTATTTTATGTATTTATTTTTTAATTTTATATATATTTGTCATTTTTTGTTTTGATACTTTCAGATTTTTTAATTTTTTGAAATTTTGGTTTGATTATTTTTAATTTTTTTTTAATTATTATTTTAATTGATTATTATTTTTATATTTTTTTCTTACTTTTATAAATTTTTATATTTTTTTTTAATTTTATATATTTTTGTATTTTTTTTAATTTTATATATTTTTGTATTTTTTTTTTTTTTTATTTTATATATTTTTATATTTTTTTTTTTAATTTTATATATATTTGTTATTTTTTGTTTTGATACTTTTAGATTTTTTAATTCCTTTTTGTTTGACTATTTTTAATTTTTTAAACTTATTGTTTGGTTATATTTGATTTCTATAATTTTCATAATTATTTTGAATTTTTTTTAAGTTTTTTAATTTCTTTTAATACCCATAATTTTCTTAATTTTTTCTAATTTTTAAAAGTTTTAAAATTTTTTTATTTTTGTTTTAAACTTATTTTAGTATTTTAATTTTTTTTTTTGGTTTTGTCATTTTAATTTTTTCAGTTGTTTTTTAAGTTACTTTTATGTTTTTAATTTTCTTTTATTTTCTTTTCTATCTTAATTGTTTTCAAACAGTTTTTAAATCTTATCATTATATCATTTTTTTATTTTTTTCTAAATTTTTAAATATTTTTTATTTATTTTTATTTTTAATTTTTCAATTTGTTTTTATTTTCTGTTTCATTTTTTTAATTTTTTTTTGTAGCTTAACATTTTTTTTTTAATTTTAAACTTTTAATTTTTTTAATTTTTTCATTTATATTAAATTTTTAATTATTTTTTTTTAATTTTAATAGTTAATTTTTTTATTTTTTGTTTTTAAATTTTTATTTTTATTTTTTTAACTATTTTTAACTCTGAATTTTTTTAATATTACATATTCTTTTTTCAATTGTTCAATGGAATTTTATTACTTATTCATAATATAAAATATTGCATTAGAATGTACATATTTATGCATTTAGATGTCAATGGATTTCAGAACAAACGCGTTTAACTGGTCTAGACAAGAGACATACATACATACATATGAATATTATAAGTGCATAAAGTCTTGCAGAGAGACAGACGAACAGCAATACACGAAAGTTAGTGAGGTATTATGTTAGAAATTCCAGAAAATTGCAATAAATACAGATATCGATCTTTATATGCATATTTCTTTTGCAATCACACATTGAAGGAAATATTCATACAAACAGCAAATTGATTTCGCCATGCCATGCTAAGCGCGTTGTAAATCATTTTTATTTAATGCATTTTTTATGTAAGCCACAAACGAACGAACGAATGACGGCGACAGGTGCATGAGAGGAAAATGATTTAATGGAGACATGCATTCAATTGAGATTAATGAGTTGGAAAATGTAACATTGTGCTCGTACATATATTTCTAAAGGAATTTTATGCGGTAGAAAATATTTTATTTAATTAATATTTTTTTGGGCAAATTAAAAGACGAATTTTGAGGGTAAAACTCATTGGAAACTCATGGAAAAATTTTTAAATATTATAAAACTAAATAGATGAGATTAAAAAATTACTTCCTAATAAAACTTTAGTGCAATTTCTTGAGAATTGTCGAAAATCTATGTAAAATTTCATCAAGATCTGCTAAGTAGTTTTCGTGAGCTTTAGACAACCGACTTTGAAAACATAGTTTCTTACCTTTGACTTCCTTCCTTTTCAGGCTAAAAAATTACGTATCGTTTTTCTCTTCGACTCTCGGCAACTCATCAGGAATGCTTCGAACATTTGTAAAGGTTAAGATAGGAGCATCATATCACAATAGGCCTATGGATATGAGGCCTCTTCAACTCTCTCTCTTCCACATATAAAGGGTTAGGGTCGAACATAAAGTCGTACGACCTTGCCGAAATCCAAATTGCAATAAAAAAAATCTAACGCTCTTTGAACTTCATTTTTTTTATGGAGTTGAACATAGTAATTTTGAAGGACGTTCTTCTTTTAAATAATTTCAAGAGAACAATAAATTCGATTCCTTACTTCCTTGATCCTCAGAACTGAGTTTGACATTTGAGATAATTTTCTAAACTAAAGCTTTTGTCGAGTTTCGCTAGGAAATATTTTTTTGATAAGGCTTTTAGGAAATTAAAAAAAAAATAGAACATTTTGTACTGGTGCGAAAGGAAACGGTAATTTTTACCAATTTCTAGTTGCGGGATTTATTATTTTAAAGACTTCCCAATTTTATGCTGTCTGATCATCAAAAATTCAAAAACTTTTCTTAGCAGGAAAACATCTTCATTATTATATTTTTACTTTCTTATTAAGACTAACCAAAGTATTGTATTGATTTATGAAAATGAAATTTCAAAACCACTTGCATTTTCCTGTTTAGCATAAATCTCTCGAGATTTATTTACTTTTATTTTGTATAAAATAAAACAAAAAAATTACAGCTTGCACTAAGCCAACAATAATACATAAATCGTCGTTGAATACGAGTAATAAATACGAGAAAAAATTGTTTAATGCGCATACGAGTCAAAATGAACACCTCTTGCGCATGTGCAACGAAAATATGCTTAATATGCGCATACTCACAAGGTGAGTAAATTTTCCTCAAGCAAACAACCGTTGAGTCCGCGTGTCAAACTCATAGCAATGTATACCGCCGCCACAGAGCTGAGCGCTGCTAATCATACCTGGAAATGCAGCTGAAAATAAATAATATGTAAATACTGATACATACACATGACACATGTAAGTATATACAACCATATTATTATCCACAGAGTAGCGTACATACATACATGTTTATATAGAGACTAGTACTTTATTTCACATGCTAATTAGTGGTGTGCGCGCGGAATTTCGCATTTTTGCATGGAAAGTTTTTCACGAAAATTTCAGTTTGGATGTTGAATAAAGTGTATATGATAAAAGAAAAACACAAAAATCAACAGAGAAAAATAACAAAAATTATAATAATAAAAATAAACAAAAAAAAAAACAGAAATCAGCAATAAAGTTACATGACGAATGGATATCTGAAGTAGGAAAATTTTAGTAGATATGTATATAAAAAGACAAAAATTGTACGGTATTATTTTAATTTGAATTACATTTGTTGTTGTGGCAGTGCAGCATACTTGAAAAAGAGTAAAAGAAAAAAATTAATGCAGCAAAGGTATTTTCAACAGCAGACACTTGGGAACTGCAACTTATTTTCCCGTTAAACAATGTGATGAAAAGGGAATAATTTGCAGACAACAATTGAGAGGGAAGTGAGATATGGAAGCATGATAAGGATAACGTAAAATAAAAAAAAAACATCGCATAACAATAAACCAAATCAAATCGAGCAAAATTCAAATTAATAAACAATAAAACAAAAAAAAAAGAACGAATAAAATAAACAAAAATGCTTATAAAAAATATATAAAAAATAACGAAAAGAAAAATTAATAACTAAGCAAAAAATAACTAAACAAAAAATATATAACAAAAAATAAATAAAAAACCAAGAAAGCAGCTTAAAATCATATAAAATAGAATATAAAATAATAATAAGAAAATAAAAAAAAATTTAAATTAAAATAAAATATGTATAACAAAAATACTAATTAGTTGACAAAAAACATTTATTAATAAAAATGTTACTAATAACAAATAATTTTTGTTGTTTTTTGTAATCTTAAGTAAAATCAAATAAAATAAAATAACATAAAACAAAAATGAAATAATTAAAATTTAAAAATAAAATAATGTAATTAAAAATTAAAAAAAAAAATATAATATAATTTTATTTGCACTAACCAAACCAGATCAGCTAAGCCTAAGTAATTAAGAAATTTTTAAAATATAAAAAATATAGTAAATCCAAAAAAATAAAACAAAATAAAATAAATTAATAGCAAATAGATAAAATAAAATTATTTAAAATATAATAAAATAAAACACATAAAAAATAAAACAAAAAGTAAAAATAAAATAAAAAATAAAAATAAAATAAAATATAAAAATAAAATAAACCATAAACAAATTTTTATAAAAAATAAAATAAAATGAAACAAAATAAAGTGAAATAAAATAAAGTAGTGTAAAATAAAAAAAAAACAATGTGAAATTATAAAAATAAAATAACATAATAAAAAGTCAAATAGACAAAAATATTAATAAATTATGAAATAAAATTAAATTAAATCAAATAAAATTATATTATATAAAAATATTAAGCGAAACAAAATAAAAAAAATTAAGAAAATATGTAAAAATTACAAGATGGAATAAAATACAGATAGATGATAGTATAAATTAATTAAAAAAATAATTTAATTAAAATAGGTGAAACTAAACAATTAAAAAAAAAAATAAAATAATCTAACTTGAAATAAAATCAAAAATGCATACATATAACATAAAATATAATTAAGAACTTAAGAAATAAAATTAAAAAAAATAAGATTAATTAAAATAAAATAAATTAAAATAAAATAAACTAAAACTATATAAAAGAGATTCAATTAAATAATCTAAAACAAAAAAAAAATAACATAAAAAAATAAAAATCAAAAAATTAATTAATAAGAAACTAAAATTAAATGAAGGTAAATAAATTGAAATAAATTGGAATAAAATAAATAGATATTACAAAAAAATAAAAGAATAACTAAATTATATAAAAAGTTGAAAGAAAACAACGTAAAATTATATTTTAAAAATAAAAAAAAAAATTAAGCTAGAATAGAACAAAATAAAATAATATAAAGTAAAATAAAATAATTAGATTATAAATACAATTGAAATTAAATAATTTAAAACAAAATAAAATAAAATATATAAAAAGTAACAAAAAAATAATATAATTTAAAATACAATAAAAAAAGAAATAAAACGAAAAAAAATAAAATATAAAATAAAAATAAAAAAATAATAAAAATAATAAAAATAATAATAATATAAAAAATTAATATAAAAAAATAACATAAAAAATTAATATAAAAAAATAAAAATATAATAACAAATGTTATCATAAAATGAAATAATGTGAAACAATAAATAAAAAATAAAACAAAACAATAAAAAAAAGTGAAATAAAGAAATAAAATAAAATAAAATATATAAATGAAATGATATAAACCAACGATTTTTTAGGTCTTTCGGAGGTTTAATTTTAGGCAAGATGCTTTATTTTATAATTTATTAGTGATCTAATCTACTAATTACAAACATATCTCATTTTTCTTTTTACTCCTAATCAATTAAAAATAATAATTATTATTATGAAAATCGATCAACTTGATTAAGAGATTTGTCATACATTTAAAATCAGTAAATTAGATGCCTAAATTAAGTTAAATTTTATTTATATCAATGAAATGAATTCTAATTGACCCAAATTTCGTGAGAGAACTCACTAATTTCGAATTAGTATAACATAAAACATACAAAAATATCGAAAGCAACTTCCGCCGGTTTACCAAAAAAAAAATCGCTAAATGCCACAGAAAAAAATTAAAAACATACTAAAAAATAAAAATAAAATTGAAAACAAAACAAAATAAAAAATCTAAAGAAATTCAGTGTTAATGAGCAACATTAATTTTAGATAAGCAATAAAAAGTTTGGAAGCAATCCAGTCCGAAAAACACAACATACAAGAGTCAAGAAAATAGTAAAAATTCTGCCGCCTCGCAACAAAAAAAAAAAAAGAGATAACAAGCAGAAGCACAAAAGCGCTTATTTCACGTATGAATTTTATGATTTTCTTTTCACTATTTTCATCATTTTGCTTTTATTGAGCCGGTCATTTGGCCAATAAGCACCGGTCGAAGTAGCTCATTAGATAGCAAAGGCGAACTAGAAGAGTTAATGAAAATAAAGTGAGATAAAAAACACACACATACGAGTATGTACATAGAAAAGAAGGCTAAGCATCGAAAGCGCGTGTAGCATATTGGCAAGAGTTTGTTGTCTTTCGTAGCAAAAAGCAAATATGTTATTAAGCAGTCTTTAACATCAGCTGATCATCAATTGAAGTCATTTTTGCACCTTTCTTTGTAAATATGTGCATACATACAACTGTGGTTAGATTTCAGCTTATCTTAAGATTTTTGAACTTCATAAGTGAGTGAGTGTGTGTAGTAATTTAAACATTTTACTTTAACTTACATTTAAAAGGCATACAAAATTGCTGCATGCACGTGTACACGATCAGCTTCAGCTGTGTAAATTACGCACATACATACGTATTGTACTTTCATAAAAATATCTAATTTCTTCACTTGCCTTTCACCTTTCTTGCCACTGATAGATTGAATACAACTTTTATCTAGTTTTATTTAGCTTTTTTACATTTACTTTATTTTATATGTTTTTATTTTATTTTGTATTACTGTATTTTATTTTAATTTAATTTTATTTATTTTAATATTATTTAGTTTTCTATTATTTTATTTTTATTTTATATTTTATTTTAATTTTTATTCTTTGGTTATTATTTTATTCTCTTATTTTTTATTGTATCTTATTTAAATTTTTTGTTAACTTTTTATCTGTTTTTTTTTATTCTCTTATTTTTATTATTATTATTTTTTTATTATTTTTATTATTTTTATTATTATTATTATTATTTTTATTATTTTTATTATGATTATTATTATTTTTGTTTATTATTTTCATTATTATTATTATTTTTTTTATTATTATTTTTGTTTATTATTTTCATTATTATTATTATAATTATTTTTATTATTATTATTATTTTTATTACTTTTAATGTTTCTTATTTCATTTTATTTCATTATTTTATTTTATTTTTATTTTTTTTATTTTTATTTTTTATTTTTATTTTTTATTTTATTTTTTTTATTTTTATTTTTTATTTTATTTTTTTAATTTTATTTTTTTTATTTTATTTTTTTTATTTTATTTTTTTTATTTTATTTTTTTTATTTTATTTTTTTTATTTTTTTTTATTTTATTTTTTTTTTATTTTATTTTTTTTTATTTTATTTTTTTTTTATTTTATTTTTTTTATTTTATTTTTTTTTATTTTATTTTTTTTATTTATTTTTTTTATTTTAATAATATTTTTAGATTTGTAAAATATTTTATATGATTTTATTTTGATTTATTTATTTTAATTTAATATCATTTATTTATTTTTTATTATATTTTTATGTTTTTAATATATTTTTATTTTTTAATTATTTTTATTTTTAATAAAACCTTTAATTTTTATTTGTTTACATTTTTGTTTAGTATATTTGGTAGTTTTTTTTATATTTTAATTATTTATTTTATAATTTACTATATTTTTTTCTATAACTTTTACATTGTTTTTATATTATTTTATTTAGTATCTTTTTGTTTTACTTTAATTCTATTATTTTATTTGATTTAATCATTATTATTATTATTAATTATTGTATATTTTTCTATGATATACTTTTTTTTATTTAAGTATATACATATTATATTTAATGTTTTATACTTTTTTATTTTTATTTCTAATTTTTATAAATTAATATAAATAATTAATATTTCTATTTTTTTGCTATTTTTCGAATTTTTTTTTAGTTTATTTTTTTTTTCAAAGTATTAATTTTTTTTTATATTTTTTTCAATAATTTTTTTCATATTTTTGCATTTTTAATTATATTTGTTAATTTTGTTCTTCTTTTTAACTTAATTTTTTTATTTAATTTTTATTTTTTTTTTGTCTTTTTTTTATTTTGTTTCTTTTATCTTTTTTATTTTGCACTTTACGTTTATTTATATATTTTATGTGCTTGCATTTAATTATTTACCTGATCTCCTAAACTAGTGAATATATGTATGTATGTAGATAATTTAATATATACAACCTTATTAGACATGTCACCGCACGTGAGTGCTGACATTTAGCCCAAATTATGTTTTCACATGTCAAAATCTTACGAAAGGCAACTCTTAAAAGCTATCAAGTATGTATGTGTGCATAAATATGTATACATGAATATACATACCTACATATATGTATTTAAACGGTAACGAAAACTCAAATTGTATTGCAACATTAAAATTTCTCAAAGTCAAATTAATTAGACTAAGTTCAAGTTGAACATGAAAATGAAATTTAGGAGGAAAAATATGGAAAATACATATGTACATATGTGAAAATGAATGAGTGTACATGTGATACCCTAATCAAAGAGGCACAAATAGAAATTTACATTTTTAATAATATAAAATAATAATTTTAAATAAATATATTTTAAGAATTTACTGAAAAAAAATTACTGATAAAAAAATATTTTTTTTTAAATCGGTACTTTTTTTATACATTTTTTATACATTAAAAAGTATCGTTAGAAAATAAACTTTTAAAAAATTCTCCATTAAAAAATTTTGGAATAAAATTTTGATTAAATAATTTCAGAATTCGACAAAAAAAAGTCTACAAAAATATCAAAAAATATTAGCTTATTTATTTTGTCGATAGATATATATAAAAAAATGTAAACATCAAAAACATTAGCCATTCAAAATGTTGAAATAATATCTTGGTTAAAGAATTTTCGAATTAAATAAAAAAAAGCTTACAAAATTATATTTTAAATGTTTTAAAATGTAGTTTTGAAAGAAAAAAATTTTATTCAATAAAAATAATGAAAGAAAGTAATTTTAATTGTTATTGTAGTTATAGTTCTTAAGAAAAAAAATAATAAAAAAATTATTTTCGAATATATTTCGCTCCAGAAAATCTTACATCTTTTTATTTATTACTAAAAATGTTGGAAAGAAGTAACTGCGTTCAAAAAGTAAATTTAATAATTTTTTCACATAACATTATTCAAATTTTTTCGATTATTTTTTTATTTTCGGGAATAAAAAAAAATGTGAAAATTTTAATAAAATCTTGCATTTCTATTATGTAGAAAATGTTATTTTATTTTTTAAATATTGAATAAATACAAAATAAAATAAATGTATTTTTGGCGAAAATTAAAAAAATAAATCTAAAACCGTCCTTACATATACTCGTTCATACACGGTGTGTCCCAAAAATAACCGAACTTTATATTTAAATCATACAACATACAGCGCCATCTATTGAAAATTTGCAAAATTAAAAAGATACATTCATCCTCTTTCAAACGCACCTAACTTCATGTATGTCGGATGACAGATGTAAAAGTGACAGCCATTTCAATAAAACCAAAAAAGTGCTAATGGTTCCAAAAAAAAAAAAAAATGGAACTAAGAGCAAATATAAAATTGTGAGTCAAACTTGAAAAAAAATTGAAATTGAAGTTTAAGAAATTAAAAAAAATTGAAAAAAATGAAGCAGCCATAACCGAGGTACTGAAGAACATTTCTATAAATGACATAAAAAAATCTATGCATGCGCTGGTTGATCGTTCCAAATTCGGTTATTTTTGGGACACACGTGTATGCATATACTTAAATCAAAAATATTATTACACGCTACTAATGTTTGATCTTTAAAAATGTAGAGATTTTTTTATCTTTTTTAATAAATTATTGTACATTATTTAGAAATTTTCATTTATGTATTTTTTTTTCTGAAATTAAAATCTTATATTATTTCATTCAAAATATCTTCACTGTACATATGTATGTAGGTATGTACTCGTATGTAATCTCAACACTTTTGCGTATTTTACTTTAGTCATTTTTTTTGCTGTAAACTTGGCCTTGACTATATATGTATGTATGTATATACGGCAAAATATTTAAAGGTACATATGTATATATAATCATATATACATAAATATACATATGTACACGTGCATGCATACAATGTCTATAATATTACTCAAGCGGAAATGTTAAATGCCATTTGTCTATGCCACCGGCGACAATGCGTAGCGGCAACAACAGCTATCAAGAAACAACAACACCAACAAACACCAATCCGTATGCAGTGCAGTCAGTCGTTGTCCTCTTCGCCCAGTCATCATCGGTTGGTAAATGTCAAATAAACCATTTGAAGCAAACCAAGTGCCAAGTGTGGTAAGCGGCAAATGACAAGGAAAATGTGTTGATGTTGCTCTGGTGGCAATGCTGGCAAGCCAATGTGGCAAAAAAAAAAACAACATGTTAGCTATCTTTGATGCATGCAAATACCAATTTACGATTGAAAATTTTTATTTCAAATAACAAAAAATAATAGAAAAAATCAGCGAAAATTTGTTGTTGCTCGTTGGCAATTGCTGTTTGTGCGATGTACGCCGGAAGTATGGTAAATGCAACACTGGCAATTGGTGTTTCAATTTTAATACTTGAATTAATTGTTTTTATTAATATTTCAAAGAAAGTGCAAAATAATTGCATTTTTTCATGGTCTTCTTTTTTTTGACGGATTTTTTACTCAAAACCTCATATCTGAACAAGTCGGTTGTATGGGAGCTATATACTTCTGCTCAATAAAACAAAAACGGTTAATTATTCTTCAATATTTATATTATCCCCTTTAAAATAGTCACCATTAGAGGCGATACATATATGTCACCTTTTTTCCAATCTTCATAACACTTCTGGTAGGCCGCTTTAGGTATGGCTTTCAGTTCCTTCTTCGAATTCTCTTTTATGAATTCAATCGACTGAAAATGCTTTCCACGAAGCGGCAATTTGAGTTTAGGGAAAAGAAAAAAGTCACACGGTGCCATGTCGGGTGAATACGGTGCTTGCGGAACAATATTTACGTTGTTTTTGGTCAAATAATCGCGAACAAGACGAGACATATGAGCAACAATTTTGGAACAAGTCGAGCAGACACACGTCTCATGCCCAAAACATCGTGAATAATGCTATGAGCGGATCCATTTGATATGTTGAGCTCACTAGCTATCTCTCTTTCAGTCACACGACGATTTTCCAACACAATTTTCTTTACTTTTTCGACGTTTTCTTCGTTTATTGACCATGCTGGACGACGATCATGGGGCAAGTTCTCCAGCGATGAACGGCCGTCCTTGAACGACTTATACCAATCAAAAATACGTGCACGTGATAGGCAAGACTCCCCATATGCCTTCTGCAACATTTTCATTGCGTCCGTCGCACTTATTCCATTGGAATAACAAAATTTCAAACAAACTCTTTGCTCAACGTTAATTTCCATAGTAAAATTCGAAAAACACACTCGAGGTGGACTTGTTTATAGTGCCGTAAAAAAAAACTATGTGACAGATTGCGCTCAAATTTGTCATGTAAACATATAACAGTCCTGCCAACCTAAGCAAAAAAAAGTATGGCCATATGTATTGTCCTTGTCGAGTTATGGATAAAGTCTCCGTTTATATTTGAGCAGAAGGTACTTCGGACCACTTCATGTTCATGAAAGTTGAACAAAATTAAAAAAATGTCCAAAAATTAAATTTAAAAATAAAAAAATTAATGCAAAAAATAAAAATAAAATAAAAAACATTAAAAATTAATAACAAATAAAGAGATAAGAATATAAATACAATAATAATAAGATAACTTAAAAAAATAAAATTAAATTTCAAAAATAATTTAAAAAAATTAAAAAACAGAAATTTTAAAAACAATTAAAAAAATAAAAATAAATTTCAAAATTAATTTAAAAAAATTAAAAAAAAAAATCTAAAAACAATTAAAAAAATTAAAAAAATATTAATAAAAATTTAAAATAAATAACAGTAAAAATTAACAAAAAATATATTATTATAAAATATAAAATATAAATATTAAAACGAACAAAATAAAAAATACGAAAAAGGAAATAAAAAAATATTTAATTAAAATAAATAACTAAAGAAATCAGCGGGAAAGTATTAAGGATGTGCCTCTATTTTTAGCTGAACCTTTACCGAAAAAGACCTCTTAAATCGAAGCTACCAACAAAAAAAAGCACTTTTAAATATTATTCCCGACATTTCTACCTATCTCTACGGCTACATCATATTTTTTTTTTTTTTTTTTTTTTTTTTTTTTTTTTTTTTTTTTTTTTGTATCTTTGACAGCTCAATTACATAGAAAATCTTTCATTTTGCGTAGCTTTGACAGTGTTGAGGGCACTTTGAATTTATCGCTAAAGTGCACTTGAAGTCGCTCATTCATCTCGTTGATGAGTAGTGTTTTGTAAGTGATCTTCACCAAGATCCATAAAGCTATTGTACATTTCCTAAACATTAGCAGAACAGAGGTATACAAACATTTCAGTATTTATTATTTCTTTGCGCTATGCTTCTTCTTACTTAGAGTACTTTGCTAATTGAAAATCATGCTTGCACAATCACTAAGCGTCTTGAGCAACAAATAAAAAGCGCAAAACTCACTGGGATTATGAAGATCGGAACAAAGGCTGATACACAAACATGCATTCATACATATATGAACGAATTCAAACAAAGAAAATTTTCAATACTTTAACATTCATTAATAATTATTTTATGTTTGTACAACTCATAACTCGTTTATCCTTCCTGTAAAGCAATATTATTGATCATTATTCATGTATGTGCATATGTATGTATATATTTCTTATACGAGTATCAGTATGAGCATGAAAATTTAAATTATATTCTATTTAAAAAAAAAAATAAAAATTCTTAGCCAGATTTTTCCTGTAATTATATCCCAATTAGTTGTTTCTTTCCTTACGCAAACAATTATAAGTACTCAGCAGCGAAAGGTTTTCTTCAAATATTAATAATAGTTTATACATACATGTAGTTCTATGTAATTTCATATGCTTCAACTTAAGGATTACCTGCTTGGCCTTATTTAGAAAAGAAAAACCAACACATGTATGTATGTTCTAATGAGCGGAAGTTCTGTGCACAATATGTTGTTTTATACGTACAAGGGTATCGTCGTTTTGTATTTTTAATGCGTGACCACAATCACGCATCCTTCATAACCACAAGTGTATGTATGTGTAGGTGATGTAGTTCAAAGAATATTTCTTTTTTTTTAATAACTAAATAATAACTAAAATTATTTATTAAAAATTAAAAATTAAGCTCGGCACTCTTTTATATATGGTTATCAAAAGAGTCACCGTTAAAACAATGCAGGTTGATTTCCATGTATAAAAAATAAATATTTCCGTGGTTAATTTTTCATGTTTTATTTATTTTTTATTTTTTTTATTTTTATTTTATTTTTTTTTTTAATTTTTTTTTAATTTTTTTTTTATTTATTTTTTTTATTTTTTTTTTTTATTTATTTTTTTTATTTTTTTTTTTATTTTTTTTTTTTATTTTTTTTTTTATTTTTTTTTTTATTTTTTTTATTTTATTTTTTTTATTTTATTTTTATTTTATTTTTTTTTTTTACTTTTTTTTATTTATTTTATTTTTTTTTTTTACTTTTTTTTATTTATTTTATTTTTTTTTCCTTTTTTTATTTTATTTTTTTTTCCTTTTTTTATTTTATTTTTTTTTACTTTTTTTATTTTATTTTTTTTTTACTTTTTTTATTTTATTTTTTTTTTACTTTTTTTATTTTATTTTTTTTTACTTTTTTTTTATTTTATTTTTTTTTTTTACTTTTTTTATGTTATTTTATTTTTTTTATTTTATTTTTTTTTTAATTTATGTTTAATTTTTTAATTTTTTTTTTAATTTTTGTTTTATTTTTTAATTTTTCTTTTATTTTTTTATTTTTTTATTTTATTTTATTTTCGTTATTTTATTGTATTTTCGTTATTTTATTTTTTTTATATCTTTATTTTATTTAAATTTCGTAATTTGATTTTACCTTTTTTTGTTTGTTTGTTTAATTTTCCTTTTGTAGTTTAATTTTGCTTTCTTTTTTATTTTTTTTTTTAATATTTGTATTTTTTTTAATATTTGTATTTTTTTTTTAAATTTTAATTTTATTTTTTTATATTATTTTTATTTTATTTCTTTTAATATATTTTTATTTTATTTTTTTAATATATTTTTATTTTATTTTTAATTTATCAATAATTTATTTTTACTTTATTTTTTTTTTAATTTTCCATTATTTTTTTTAATAGAAGATTAATATTTAGTTTATCTTAAATTTTTTATATTTTTTCTGCGTTGCTTTTTTGCATAATTTTAGTTTTTTACTTTGTATATGTCAATATATTAAGATTTATTTTTTTTTATTAATTTTTTTGATTTAATTTTTTTTAATCTTTTTTAATATTAATTTCTTATCTTTTTTTTTAGTTTTAATTTTTTAATATATATTTCTGTGCTTATTCCATTTCAATTTTTGTTCGTTTTTTTTAATGTATTTTTTATTTCTTTATTTTGCTTCTTTAATGTAATTTACTTATTTACTTATTTTATTAATTGTTTATTTCTTTTATTATTTTTTGTTTAGTATTTTATTTGTATATTCCTTTTTTATTATTTTATTTTTCTTAATTTTAATTTCTATGTATTTTTTATTTATTATTTAATTTTCTTATTTTATTTTTGTACTTTGTTATGTTTTTTTTTAATATTTATTTTTTAATTTCCAATTTTTTATTTTATTTTAATTTTTTTCTTTTACTTTTTAATTTATTTTTTACTTTTTTAGTTTAATTATAAGTTTTTATTTTTGTTTTAATTTTTATTTATGTTTTATATTTCTTATTTGTATTTTTTATTTTTTCTTTTCATTTGTTATTTTTCTTTCATTTCCGTTTATTATTTTTTCTTTATTATTTTTTATTATTATTTTTATGTTTTAAAGTTTTAATTATTTTTTTCATTTTTAGTTTTATTAAATTTTTTTTATATTTTGATAATTTTTTTTATTTATTTATATTTAATTTGTTTTAATAATTTCTTTTTTTATTTTATTCTTCATTTATTTTTTTTTTTAATTTTTTGTTATTTTTTGTTTATTTATTTAACTTTTTTATATTAATTTCTCATTATTTTCATTGCTTTTATGTTTCACTTATATTTTTTCACATGTTTTTTTATTTTTTGTTTTTTTTTTCATATCAATTTTATTTTTTTTACACACTTCTCTTGCTCAGCCGAAAATCGCTGAAGCGGTTACAAAGTGCCAAATATATATATATATATATATATATATATATAATAAATTGCTTTCTAAACGTTGCTACTATTACGATTTATTTAGGTATTTTTTTCTTTTTTTTTTGTTATTTTTTTTGCGTTAATTTTTCACTTAGTATTTTATATTTCTTAATTTTTTTGACATTATTTCTTTATTTTTAATTACAAAATGTTTAGTTGTTGAATTTTAATTTTATTATCATCTACCTTTATTCAAAACGGTGTTACGACGTTTTCATAATTTATGAACCAGTATGACAACCCAAGTTTTTATTAATTTCATAAATCTCACTCATAGGTGGCGCAACAAACGCTGACTACACGCCATGAATAAAAAAGGTCTCAATACGTGGTGGTTAACAACACTAAACACAAATATTTTTGATTCACCACAGTGAATTGCCAGCAGTAGATGTCGCATGTGTGCCCACAACAGAGTGATTGATATGACGGAAAATTGAATTTGATTAAAATTAAAAAGGAATTTTAATATTACGAAAAGAAAAACATTATTACAATGTAAAATAAAATAATAAAAAAAGCAAATGAACAAAAAATTCAAAAAATTAGTAAATAATTAAGAATTATATAATTTCTCGTTTAAGCATGGTAAAAACAGTGGCAGCACATACACAAAGTTAAAAGGTTTCCAAATAAAAATATTAACACTTTTCACTACCAAAAAATCAGACAATATAAAACAAAAATTATATTGTTTTGTGCTTTGTTTTTTTGATAATGAAAATTTAAAGAAGTAAAAATGCAAAACATACGAAACATTGTTCATTTTAATGCAAACAACAAATAAAGCGCATGCGAAGCGCGCAACTAACCACTAGTAAAATATTTGCAAAACGTTAATATAACCGGTTCGACCGGATATAATCGCAAATAAATTAACCGCTAAGCGATTTCATCAATTAATAGTGCAAAATTAATAAAATTACAAATTTATAAAATGAGTTGTATGCATTCCACTTATTATTAAAATGCAACAACAACACTACTAAGCAGCTAAATCGACGCCGATGCAGTAGTGGTCATCCGACAAAGTCGTTAACTAGTCAGTAGTGACTAAGAAAACAATCACTAAAAAACTAAATCAATTCGCTGGAGTTGTTTATGCTTGAAGACCATAAATGGATTTATTACACATGTGCACATGTAACAGATGTATGTATGTATGTATATACATACATATGTGTTGTATACGAGTTGTTGAGTAAATGTGTGGCGATTGATTACGAAGTCATTGGGTCATGCGAGACCAGAGTCAGCGTTATTAAAACGTATTTAAAGCAAATTAATAAATTAAAATATTTTGCTGGTATTAAGTGTAAAAGACGAGCGCAGATAAAAATGTACAAACACAAATGAAGACATTATGAACTTTTATGTGGAAATTTATATTCAGCAGAAAAAGAAGGAAATGATATTTTGATCGTTTGGCTAAGACAGCGAAATTTCTTTCGTAATATAAAATAAATTAAGATTCATATTAATATTAAAAGAGCCGCATGATTGAAAATAAATCAAATAAAATCTTTTATAAAAAAATACTAAAAATTACTAAAAAAAATTGTAAATATAATCAAATGATAAAAATTAAAAACACAAAATGTAATATAATATATAAAAATAAATAAAAAAAATTAAAAAAATAAATAAAAATAAAAAAAACATTAAAAAAATAAAAAAAAACATTAAAAAAATAGAAGTACATAAAAAAGATAAGAAAAACACATTAAAAATAAATTTAAAAAAAAATTTTTAAAAAATTAAAATACTTAAATATAATTGCATAAACAAATGAATAACAAACTTTAAATTTAAAAAATCTAAAAAAATTAAAAAAATCTAAAAAAAAAATGGAAAAAATAGAAAACATAAAAATTAACAGATTGGTAAAAAAACAAAAAAATAATAATAATATTTAGCATAAAAGAAAGAGGAAATAAAAAAGTAGCAAAGTAAATGTTAATATATTTTATCACTATCAGAGCTGATTTCCGGTCTTTCGAATACAGAGATGAGAAAAGGTATCTCCTATGAATGTTATTTGCATTTATAATTTTTTAAAACAAAAAAAAATTCAATTAGGGTAAAAAAAGCGAGCTTCTTCCAAATAAAATTGGCATTTATAGACAAAAACTATTAAAAATATATAAAAAATATTAGAAATTGTAAAAAAATAACATTAAAATTTTTCTTGTAAAATATAAAAAAAAATATTAAAACTTGACTTTGCCGGGCCCCGAAGTATGGTTGTCTCTAGTACCAGATTTCCGCTCATAAAAACCCACACGGCTGTCGCCGGGTCGAAAATCTAGCAATCATATCGATCATGCTGTGATTGATGGAAGACATTTGTTCTAGAGAACCTAACATCGGCTCGGATCACTTTCTTGTCGCTGCGAAGATAGGCACCCGCTCCCATTTATCAAAGAACGCTGCAATCATCATCGAAAACCACACAACAAACAGCCGAAATGTTTTCTACTCGACTTCTACACCTGTATTTCTGTGAGCACTCATCAGCAACTCGATATAAATGAACTATGGAATGCAATTTCCAACACCCTACGCCCCGCTGCGCTACGGAAATAATTAGTTTTCGGCTGTACCAGAAAAAAAGAGCTGGTACCAAGAGTTGAAGAGAAGAGAGGACGCTAAGGCGTTAGTATGAAGAGCTTGAGAAGCTGGTCGACCAGGTTAACGCTCGAAAATTCAATGAAAAAATGCTAAAGACTAACAAAAGGTTTCTAGACCGGAGCATACTCATGTCGGAATCAATGGGGAAATCTGGTGTCCAGAGCATACTTGTTGTATAGAGTGAACACTTCTGCTGTCTGACAGCACCCGGAGATGACGAACCCGAAACTTAAATCGATGATGACGGAAAAGACGTTCCATTACCCCACACTGCAGAAGTTCGAATAGCAATCGCCAGCAAAAGGTTTTGCGAAAGATTGCGCCTCCTTTCCGCCTTGGCAACGGCGAATACCGAAGCCGATGGAATGATGAGCTGTATGAGATATATGACATAATTCAGAGAATGAAGAGACAGCGTCTTCGTTGGCTAGGTCAATGGATGAGAGCACTCCAGCTTTGAAAGTTTACGACGCAGTACCCGCCGGTGGAAAAACAGGAAAGAGCAACTAGAGACGGACCATTTGACGCCAAATCGCGTATAGAAGAAACTATTGACACACTGTTGATAACTATCGCTATAATCGCGTAAGCGGTGTCTACCAGTAAAGAAGAATAATATTATGAAATAAAAAAAAAAAAAACTTTAAAACAAATTGATAAATATTTGAAAACTCAATTTGGAAAATTATAAAAAAAAATTAAAAACTTAAAAATATTAAAAACAAATTTGTTTTGAAAAAATTAAAAAATAATAATAATAATAAGAAATTAAAAAATTCACTTAAAAGAATTAAGATTAAAATTAAAAAAAAAATTTAAAATCAGAAACAAAACTAAAAAGTTAGAACTTGATAAATAAAAGAAATTATAAAAATTAGTAAAAAAAAAGGATTATAAAAAGGAGGGAAGAATATAATAAAAAACAGTCTCAGAAACTGAACCGAACGAACGTGCCAAAAGTGACTTGCCCGGTTTAAAAGTGGTAGTTTCGACTTAGACGATGGAGAACGACCCGGACAGCCAAAAAAATTTCAAGACGAAGAATTGGAGACATTGCTCGACGCAGATGTATGTCAGACGCAAGAAGAACCTGCAAAAGTATTAGGAGTTGATCAAGACAATTTTTTCACAATAAAGTCTTAATTTTCAAAAAAAAAACCCACGAATTAATGCATACTTTATTTATATAAAATATAAAAAAATTAAAAAAAAAAATTTTAAAAATGTAAACAACAAAAAAATTAAAATCTCAGAATCTAAACTAATTCCAAGAAGTTTTTAATAAGAAAATTAATTAAAAGGATATGTAAATACTTTAATGTTCGAGTTTTTTTTTTTTTTTGTAACAGAAAACTATAAAAATGCAAATAAAAGCTACTCAACAAATAGAAATCACGGTTGCTCTGCTCTCGAAGCTGTATCTGACCGCTCCATAAAAAGTCAGTCAAAGGATAGCAGCAAGAAAAAAATAAGATTAACACCCATAAAATAAGTTTATATAAATTTTGATGCACAAAATGATATATGTGAATTTTTTTTAAAACCCATTCATAATGATAAAAATAATCATCTAAAACCCTGAAGTAGAATTTATTAGAAGTAAAAGTGAACGGTGAAAAAAATTAAAAATAAACAAAGAATATAGAAAATAGTCAAATAAGAGCTTACAAGAGGATTAATAAAAGTTCGGTGAGTTGATGACTTTCAATTTATTTTTGCTAAATCTAAAAACACCAAATCCTCTGCAATTACTTTATTAGTCTTCCTTTAAAATTTTAGAACGATCGGCTAAAATGGGGACGAGAAAACGCAATATAGCTGAGGATAGGTCAGACGAAATTCCATCATTCTCTTCGGGTTTCAATGGAGAGAAGATAAAAAAGGACAAAGATTACAAATAAATACAAAAATAATTTTTTTGTATTTTCTGAACAACTTACCGAACTTTTCTTAAACCCCTCGTACGCACACACACACACACACCTGTTGCCATTGCTGGCGCTTTCGGGCATTTAGAAAATTACTAAATAATCTCTTGCTAAACAAAAGTTTAATTGGAAGTTGTATTAAAAACAACAACAAACATTTCCGCGCTCTCAACTGCAACGAATGACCAAGAAAAACGCTGCGGGTCAGTACAATAATATTTTTTCTCCCTGCTACAACAACAGTCATACATATGTATGTGTTTATGAAGGTAAGATGAACTGGCCGCTCGACCAGCTAGGTAGCTATCTTGCCACTTGGCCCTTACAGTAAGCACTTGTCCAGCATGCACACATGCGCGTACATACGTACATACATGCATACATATTTACATATATTTTCATATTCATTACAAACATTAATTTCAAATCCATTTCTGTGGGCTATAAATTTCTGTATAAGAAAAAAAAATTGTATTTAAATTAAATTACAACAACCAAAACATATGTCTACATACATATGTATAGTGAATAGTGAATAACTAAGCTAGATAATAAATGAAATAAAAGCAAATAAATGATAGGCGAAATAAGAATAATAGCAATGAAATAGATATGCGAGCAGAGCGAAAAGCAACAACAACAAGAAAAAACAAAACAAAACAAAAACGAATACAACGAGCGAGTGATCGAGCAATTCAATTGGCATGCAGCACCAACAACACTAACAACAACAACAACAACAACAACAACAACAACAACAACAAAACAACAACAACAACAACAACAACAACAACACTCAATGAGCAATGTGAAATGCACGTGTGCTAAGGTAGATTTTATTATTATTATTATTGTTGTTGTTGTTATTATTATACTGACATACCACACTGCAACAAAACAAAATGCCAAGTGTTGCTGCTTTGCGCTGAGTGACTGACCAGCTTGCTATGACTGGCGGTAGTGACTAAGAATGCAACAACAACAACAACAACAACAACCACAACAAAACAAAACAAACAGACACATAGTTGCATATGCCTTGGTCAGTTAGCACTCCTCTCTCTCCTCAACCCCAACGCCAAACTGCCATGCCCAGTCGCTAACGGCGAAAAAAGGTGTATTTTTCTTGTCTCTTTGAATTCTTTACTAAATATTTTGTTGCATCTCGTCTATTTTTCTTACTTTCAAGCAGCACATTTCACCCCTGAATTGGATAAGGAAAAATATAAATTTCTTTCTTTAACTTCTTCAAGGCATGACTGCAATGTTTTTCTGTATTTTTTTTTCATTTTTATTTTTTTTTTCTCTTTTCAACGTTATTTGTTGCACTGCCTTGTGGCTTTGTTAGTTTTCAAGGTTTTCTATATGTATGCAGGTTCATAGAAGGAAATATGTCCGCGCGCACGCGTATCACTGTGATCGTCGTCGTCGTCGTCATCATTATTATAATCATCATCATCATCATCATCTCATTCATTCCACCACTCAACTCACTCAACTGCCGACAGAAATATATTCACTTCTGCATACATATAATATTTTTAGTTTTTTTATTTCCATTTTATTCTGCTGGTCACTCGAGCCGAACCTGTTTGCTACAAGAGGAGAAGTTGGAGGGGGGCAGCGAAATATTAGAAATAATAAAATAATAATAAAGAAAGAAATACCACTTCACACTTGTAAGAAGAAAATCGCCTGATACCCCTTAAGGAGTTGCAACAGAGAGTGTGTAGCCCCTGCTGCGCATGCGATCAAGTGTTGTTTGTGGTTGGACAGTCGGTCGGTCGGTCGGAATGGCAGCAGTAGTGAATCAACCAAGAAGCAACACAAAAATATACGTATGTAGTAACAACTAAAAATATTGGTATTTTCAGCGTATAAAATAAATAATGAAAAATCGTCGTGAGCGCTCCGGAGAGCTGTTGAGAAGGTAGGAAAGAAAAAATGGCAATACAGCGCAATCCACAAACATTTCAAGACCAAGATAGAAGATTAATCATTTGTTGGAACCAGCAAGATAACTTATTCAAGATTTGTGCTTACGGGTCGTAAATCCGTCAAAAAACGAAAATTATCGAAATCGGATGATTATATCATATAGCTAATATACAACCGATTTTTCAGATGTGGAAAGTAAAATTAGTCCTAAAATGATATACAATAAATTGGATGACCATATAAGGCATAGAAACTTCGGCATATCTGAAGAAAGTTCTTCTGTCTTCTTTTTCTTCCTCTTCTTCTTTTCTTTCTATTTATTATTATTGCTCTGCTTTTTTATGTTCTTCTTTTCCTCCTTTGCTATTTTCTTCTTCTTCTTCTTTTTCTTACTTCTTCTTTCTACTTTTTAATCCTCTTTAAATTTCTGCTTTATTCTTTCTTTTTCTTTCTTCGTATTCGTTCCTCTTTCTTATTCCTTTTTATTCTTTCTTATTTTTTCCTTTTCTTTCTTGTTTCTTCTTTCTTTTTTTCTTGTTCCTTATTTCTTTTTCTATCTACTTTCTTCATTTTTTTGTTTATTCTATTTTCCTTTATTTTCATTTATTATTCTTTATTTTTTTCTTTTTTGGTTTTTGTTTGTTCTTATTCTTTGTTCTTATTATTCGTTTTATTTTACTTCTTCTCTTCCAATATTTTTCCTTATTTTCTTCTCCATTTATTTTCTTTTATTATACTTAATTTTTTGTTTTTTTTTTTTTGTTTTTTGTTTGTTCTTATTCTTTGTTCTTATTATGCACATTTTTTGTCCTTTTTATTTTACTACTTTTCCGAAATTTTCCCTTATTTTCTTCTCCATTTTCTTTTTCCTATTCTCCTTCTTCTTCTCTTTTTTCCTTTTCTTCTTCTATTTTCCCTCTTCTTCTTCTTCTTTTTCCTCATCTTGGTTCTTCTTGTTCTTCTTCCTTTTCTTCTTTTTCCCCCTTTTCTTCTCCTTCTTCTTCTTTTTCTCTTCTTCTTCTCTTTCTCTTCTTCTTCTTCTTTGTCATTTTTTACTTCTTCTTCTTTGTCATTTTCGACTTCTTCTTCTTTGTCATTTTCTACTTCTTCTTCTTTATCATTTTCTACTTCTTCTTCTTTATCATTTTCTACTTCTTCTTCTTTATCATTTTCTACTTCTTCTTCTTTGTCATTTTCTACTTCTTCTTCTTTGTCATTTTCTACTTCTTCTTCTTTGTCATTTTCTACTTCTTCTTCTTTGTCATTTTCTACTTCTGCTTCTACTTCTACTTCTACTTCTACTTCTACTTCTACTTCTACTTCTACTTCTACTTCTACTTCTACTTCTACTTCTACTTCTACTTCTACTTCTACTTCTACTTCTACTTCTACTTCTACTTCTACTTCTACTTCTACTTCTACTTCTACTTCTACTTCTACTTCTACTTCTACTTCTACTTCTACTTCTACTTCTACTTCTACTTCTACTTCTACTTCTACTTCCATTTCTACTTCTACTTCTACTTCTACTTCTACTTCTACTTCTACTTCTACTTCTACTTCTACTTCTACTTCTACTTCTACTTCTACTTCTACTTCTTCTTCTACTTCTACTTCTACTTCTACTTCTACTTCTACTTCTACTTCTACTTCTACTTCTACTTCTACTCTTCCTCTTCTTCTTCTTCTTCTTGTTCTTTCCTTTTCCTCAAACTCATCTTCCTTTTTTTTTCTCTTGTTCTTCTTTGCCCTTTTCCTTCCTTCCTTTTCCTCATGCTCTTCTTCCTTTTCCTCTCGTTCTTCTTCTTTCTCCTCTTCTTCTTATTCATCGTCTTCCTCTTTCTCTTCCTATTCTCCTTCTTTATCCTCTTTTTTGTTTTTTCCTCTTCTCCTTCTTTTTCCTCTTCTTCTTATTTTCCACTTCTTTTTCCCTGTGAGAAGTTCCACTTCTTTTAATCTTCAGTACAAATCCTGAAAGAAAGTTCTACGACGGCAATCAATACTACCCGCAAAGCTCTTCTACACCTCACTAATACAATAAACATAATTTTCTCAAACTGAAAATAAAGAAATTTCTTCCCGAAATTATCAGCATTTCTTCAACATTTAAATAAATTTCATTCTTAAATAAATTTTTGATAATATCTGTAGACTCAAATTGAAGCTGTCTTACTCTGAGAACTTTACTCGGTGACTTGTAGTTTAATTTTTCTTTTTTTTTTAATTTAGTTAGTTTTATTCCTAAAATGAATTAGAGAATCTTCGCTTGATAATGATCAAATCAATCAATTTACCGGTTAAGCCCAAAAAATAACTGAAGCCATTACATACATACAAGTATGTACGTACATACATACATACCAACAAATGCATATTAATAAAAACAAATATTAGACAGTTTTTATTTAAATTTGTACCCTTCACCAGCATTGATTTTATGTTAATTTATTTAAAGAACATTCATTAATTACACTAAACATTTTAATTACAATAAAAAAATAAAAACAAATAAAGCTGCCCCTCGGGGCATCTTACTACGCTGAGCCACACCAATCAAAATGGCACAGAGATCTTATAAACTCTAAGAGTAACAACAAATCACTGATTAAATTAGACATAAAACAAGTGAATGAATGTATAGTGTAATATAAAATGAAGCAAGAAAATAATAAAAGAAAAATAAATAAATCAAAGAAAGAAAAAAAGATGAAAAAAATAATGATTCTAAGAAACCACTACCGTTTTCACTGAACCGTCTGACAGACGACAGAAAAGCAGATAGACAGTAGATCGCTTATGGGGAAAACTCGTCACTTGCCGCCGCCGTCGCTTGTTGTCGTGGAAAAAGCGAAAACGCAACAACACCAATAAAGGAAATAAATGTAGAAATTAATTTTAATTGCTTTTTAAAGTTTTCTAATGTAACTCAAACACGTAGAGAGCGCACCCGTCGAAGAAATATACAAAACGGGTTTGTTGTCATAATCATCAGAATACGAAGCAATTAAAAAGAAAAACGACACGCGATTAACCACTTTCTATAAATTCCAATGAATGTGAGTGAAATGAAATTAAATAAATCTGCTACGAGTTTGACATAACAGGTATTTTATCAAAGGGAGAACTACGCAATGAGAGAGCAAGGGAGTTTTGAGGAGTGGTAGAAGAGCTAGCTGTAATCTTTTGCAGCCAAAGTAGAAAAAAGAATATCAAGTTTGTAAACGCATAAAATGGAGAGCAGCAACAAAAGACATGAGCGGCTTGACACGTCCTTCCTTTTGAAGAGAATAATTTTTATTACTATTTTCGTGGACTACTCTCATTATTTGAACCTAAGGTTAGGTGAGGGTTTAGATTATAAAGGTTGGCTGTTACACCTGCAGTCCTTTGAACTGCGAAGCAACTACATGTCTAAAACGAGTTCAAGATAAGGCTGAACAGTGAGAGAAGAAAAGGTGTTCCAAAAACATACCTTCCTCAATTCACAGCCCATTCTACTCGTGTGCTGCCAGCATATGAACTTGACAATCTTGCTTGTTAAAGCATTCCACCTCACCCTGATCTCTCTTCCAGCCCTCCTGGAAAATTCATTGTAAAAGGTTTATAGTGATTTTCATATTTCATAGACAGACGGATTGCATTTTCTGGCAATCTTATCCACTACATATTTCGTACCGTCGTTTACTTCATCAGCGATGTTTGATTCGTTCTTGTATACGTGTATGTTGCAAGTTTAGATGACGAAACCATTCATATGCTATTCTATCCTTCCCTACCTTATACTATCGTAAGCTGTGCTATCCTCACTATATCACTCCATCCCCTCCAAGCCTATCTTATTCTATTCTATCACATCTTTCGTTACTCTGTTCTATCCTGTCCTATCATATCCAGTTTTTTATCATATCATATCTCATCCTATCTTATTCTAACCTATCCTTTTCTTTACTTAAATTTTTTTCCTTTCTTTCCCTTTCATTTCTTTTCCTTTTCATTCATTTCGTATCCTCTACTTCACTTTCCTTTACTTTCCTTTGCTTTTCATTCTTTTCTTTTTCATTCCAATTTTTACATTTTTTTTCTTTCCTGCTCATTCTATTTCTTTTATTTTCTTTCTTCATTTATTTTCGTTTTATCTTTTACTTTCTTTTTTCTTTTATTTTCTTTCTTCTTTTATTTTCATTTTCTCTTTTATTTTCTTTATTCTTTTATTTTCTTTTTTTATTTTCTTTCATTATCTTTTTTATTTTATTTCGACTTTTTTCTTTTCGTCTCTTTTTTCCTATATTTATTTTTTCATTTTCTTTTTTTCTTTTCTTCATTTTTTTATTTTATTTTTTCTTTTCTTCCTTTTTTATCTATTTTCCATTTTCATTTTTCCTCCTTTTTTCTCCTTCAATCTTCTTTTCCTTTCTTTTATGCCCTTTATTTTTTCCTGTTTTCCTTTCTAGTTCTTTTCTTTTCACTCTATTTCTTTTTTCTCCATTTCATTCTTTTTCCTTCGTCTTTTTCATTTCTTTTCTTTCCTGAAAAATAATCGAGAGATTTTCTCTTTCATCTTTTTCTTTCACCTTTTTCATCCTCATTTTTTCCTCTTTTCGTTTCTTTTATTCTTTTAATTTATTTGCATGTCTTTCTTGTATTTTCCTTTTGTCTTTTTTCAAATTAAATTTGTTTCGTTTCTCTTCTATTTTTTTGTATTACTTTTTTTTAGTTTTCCCTACTAAGGAAAAGAGTATACAGGGAGATCAATCCGGACTGTATAAAGAGCACAGAACTTACCAACAGACCAGATCTAGAGGCCAGAAATAAATTTCAATGCAGAGCTCTCGAAAATAGATTTTTCCATGGACCTATTCAGTACACTTCGTAAAGCAATTCTCTTATACTTTATTATAGGTATATTAAGACTTCTGTCTTGAACCTATTATTTTTATTATAAAGAAACTGGGATAAAATACTTAGTGAAACACGCTCGAGGGTTTTTGTTTCCAAGCAAATGGCTTTCCTTAAGTTGGTTCTAGTTTGGATGAAAACTTCGAAACTTATGGAAGTACTCGGCTTTTAAATGAACTCAGTCTAGAACAGGTGAGTGGGAGCTATGAATCTCGAACTTAGAACCCTTAAAAGGGAAGTGTTTTTAAACGAGTCCTGATACTATCCCGAACTTCTAGATGATATCTAAGGACTTTAATATAAAGTTTCCAGCTGAGCTTTTTTCGTTACATTTCGAATCAAGTATGCAGCTTTTATTCTCCAATGCTTTTTCCACGAAGCTTCAGCCATTTTTTGTTTTGTTTAGAAATAAAATTCATGCCATCATCCAGACCGCCTTGAAAGGGTGACATACTTTTTTTATTGCGAATTTTCGTTTTTATTAAATCCCTTGACGCCAAGATTGCCTATTCGCTTTTAACATAGAATATTCCATTCTATTTCCACTAAGCGTCGCAACAACGCAACAAAGAAACTGCAAACCAAGTCATTCGCAAAACGCACCGCAACGAGAGTTACACAGCAATCACTTGGAATTATAAACAGATGAATGGACATAAACTCCACATGAGACAGCACGCATGTGCAGCATGTGACAGACAGTGTTGAGCCAAATAGACCAAGTAGATCAATGGGGCGGACAACAAGCCGGGCAAGAGACTGAGTACTGAGAAACAAAAGCTAAGCGAACGATTCAAGCGGAGACTTTAGAGACCTCCATGCCATTAAGGCCAACGCTCGGAAATGGACAATGGCCGCATATGGGTGGCAATGAAATATGAAGAATGATGGCGGTGAGTGCATGCAAGCAATGAGTGAAAATAAAAAAAATCAAAGAATCAAAGAACTTGTTGAATTGAGCATGAAAAGTAGTGAATTCAATATCTCGATTAACTAGAAACTAAAATTAATTCCATCATTTAGATGACGTGCGGAAAGTGAAGGAAACTTGCTCGTGGTGCATTACGTGCGAGTTGAAAGCAGCGATGTAGAATAATAATCTTGCAGGAAAAGATTGGCAAAATGTGTTTGCAGTTCATTGCGCTAGAAAAGAAAGAGGAACATGAGAAAAGCAAATAAAATGTATCTTTTGATATTCTTTCTAGAACTTGAAAAAATTATTGCGACGCAATGGAAAGTGAAATAAAAGACTGAACGGATAGTGAAGCGAAAACAAAGTTTCCGGGACCCGATGAGTTGTTGGAAAAGAGGAAACGATTTGGAGTTACCTCAATCAAAACAAAGCTTATCGAGTGACAGAAAATTAAGCAAAGTAGTCAAAATATATCATGAGAAATGCTCCACTTAATTTTCAGCCCGCGCTAAGAGCTTTTAACCAACATCAACTCCAGCAAAAAAAAAAATAAGGGCCTTGACCGACGGTATCTATCCACAAATAGACAAATTTCTCTTAGGCATGCCAAGCGGTGTTTTATGAAATCATATTCACTATAAAGTAAATCTCATTCGAGAAAATTGCGTAAAATTAGTTTTTAAGCATGAGAACAAGAACAGGTTACTCCCTTTTGGGATCATCAAATTTCGACTCTCTTGGGAGAAGTTGACGGCTTGCTATCTTTCACTGTAGTTTTCCTCCCTTGATTTAATTTATGAAATGGATAGTTGAGTTACCAGCTTATAGGCCACGAGGCATAATTTTTAATTTTATTTACTAGAGAAAATTTGTGATCTGCTGTGATCTTGCCGAGACTAAGACGAATAACTTTTTTTTATTAAGATTAAGATGGTGTTTACTACTCTTATTTCGGGCAACACTAATCGAATTGTGATTTAAACACGAGCAGATAAAACGAAAAAAAAAATTGATGGTCGAAGTAAGATGACTCTTCACAGCCTGAATTGACGGCAAACAAGGTGACACTGAGCACATGATGTAATTGGAAGGGAATTGTGCGTTATGAACTGCAACAACCTGACCAAACGGTCAATTCTTTACCCTACAGTCCACAATCAACCAGGTTACAAGAAGCTTTTTTGAAAAAACCTCTAGAATTAATCACTAGAAAAGGCATTTTGTTTCATCACGACAACGCTAGACCATATATGTATGTCTTTGATGAACAGACAAAAAATGACGGACCTTTTTAGGAAAGTTTTAAAGCTCTCACCATATAGCCCGAACCTTGCATCATCGGACTACCACTTGTTTCGGTCTCTACAAAACTGTTTTCATCTTAAAAAAAATGGCCCGATCGAAAAGCTGCTGAAAATCATTTGGACAAGTTCTTCGCCATTAAACCACAAAAGCTGTATATTAGTGGAATTATGAAGCTGTCCGCAAAATACCAAAAGGACATAGATAACATAATAATGGTTAATACCTATGTATTTGATTAAAATAAAGCAATTTTTTCTTCAAAAATATACAAAAAAAAACGCGCATTAAATTGAGTGGGAAAAATCGTTTGAAGCCATTGGGTAAGACGAAATAAATTAACTGGTCGTTAGAAAATGCAGTATAATAATTAATAATTTCTGATAAAAAAAAATAGTATTATTAATAGCTAGAAGGTATTTTACCGCCAGTTATTTAATTTTTGAGTGTATTGCCGGATTTTTTCTCATATTTCTACCGTAGCTACCTTCACCTTCTGGGCCTTATTTCCTATTTTATTACAATCTACACGCTACTGTACATTATTATATAACAATCAAAAAACATTAAATATGTCTTGTTATGAGCATAATTAAGTAAAAACTAATTTTAATTCACATATACCACTATATGTATGTATTGAAAAAAATATCAACAAAAATATATTTTTTTATTAATTATTGGTAATAAATAATAGATTGTTAGCTTTCACATGCTGCATACATAGATAATTATTTTTTTGTATTACCAATACATGTTTATATATGTATTTGGTATGCTTTATTGCCTCACACTTTTAGTCTTCTGTTATTGATAATTTATTTTCTTTTCACATTCGATTTATTGGAAATTTATTCAGTGCAAATGCAACAATGTGCCTTTGAGCCATCAATTTACTGCGTTTTTCTTCCGAAGTGAGTGAATCATTTTACATATATATTTAAAATATAATAATCGCAATTCATTTCGAAATGTGGGCTTTGGATACACATCTATATGTATGTACATACTGCGTCATAAAATAAAGTAAAATTAAATAAAGAAAAATAGTAATAATAATAAAGTTAAATATAAATAGTAATAATAAAATAAAATAAAATGAAATAATAAAAATAATAAAGTGATAAAAAAGAATAAAATAAAATGAAATTATAAAAAAGATAAAATAAAATAATATGATTAAATCTAATATTAAATACAAAACAAATAATCAAAATATTAACTAAAAAACAAATAAAAGCGTAACTAATTACAATAAATTAATAAAAAATAAAAATTAAACAAAAATACAAAACAAAATAAAACTAAGTTAAATGAAAATAAACTAAACTAAATGAAATGAAAATAAAATAAATAAAAATCAAATACATAATTTACTAAATTAATTTATTAACTAAATTTAATAAATTAAAAAGATAAAAAAGATTTAATAAAATAGTTTATATGTAACATGTATAATAATCGCAGTGCAAGCGCTAGAATATAAAAAGAGGAAGAAAAAAGTGAAAAATAAAATGAAGTTAAATAAAACAAAATATCATATAAAATAATTAAAATAAAATAAAATAATTTAAATAACGATATAAAACAAAACAAAAAACTAAATGAACTAAAATTAAATTAATTAAAATAAAATAAAAAATAAAATAGCACAAAACAAAATAAAATAAAATAATATAAAGTAAAATAACATAAAAAATTAGATGAAACAAAATAACATAAAATAATATACAGTAAAATAAAATAAAAATAAAATAATACAAAATTAAATTAAATTAACCAAAACGAAATTAAATAAAATAAAAATAAAACTCAACAAAAAAAAATTTAAATAAATAAAACAAAATAAAATAATTAAAATAAAATTAAACAAAACAATAAAATGAAATAAAGTAACAATAAATTAAATTAAATAAAACAAAACTAAAAAAATAAAACGAAACAAAAAACTTAAATTAAATTTAAATCAAAGTAATATAAAATAAAAAATACAATTAAATAAAATAATTAAAATAATAAAAGATTATTAAACAAAAAAAATAAAATTAACTTAAATTAATCAAAATAAAATAAAATAGTTCAAATAATTTAACAAAAATATAAATGGAATAAAATCAAATTAAATTAAATAAAACAAAATAAAGTAAAATAAAAATTTAAATTAAATATATAATTAAAATAAAATTAAACATAAAACAAAATGAAATAAAATAAAAAATAAGACGAAATTAATCATAATAAAATAAAATAATTAAAATAATAAAATAAAATTAAACAAAAATACAAATGGACTAAAATAAAATGAAATTAAATAAAACAAAATTAAATAAAATAAAAAATTAAGTAAATAATTAAAATAAACATAAAACAAAATTAAATAAAATAGAATTAAATTAAATAAAATGAAATACATAAAAAACATAAAAATAAAATTGGATTAAATAAAATTAAAGTAAATTAAATAATACAAAATAAAGTTATTAAAAAACGAATTGATTAAAAACAGAAATATTTAAATATTTATAAAAATAAAAATTAAATAAAATAAAAGCAAATAAAATACTAAACTACTACTATTAAAACAATACAGATTAATTTAAATTCAAATAGATTAAATTAAATTATTTAAGATAAATCCAAATATAAAAAATAAAGGTTTATCAAATAAAGTATATAAGAATTAATTTATATAAAATAAATGAAAATTTAAATACAAAATAATTTAATACATAATAAATTAAATAAAAGTAAATAAATTAATTTAAATTCAAAAATATTAAAATAAAGTTATTATAAATCATACATAATAATGAATAAAAATAAATAACAACATTCACTCCAATTTAGCGCTGGGTTATTGTACCAAAAAACAAACAAACTCGCTTTAATTCCGCCCTCTTAGCAATATTCTACGTAACATTGTTGCAATCAAAGTGTCAGTTTGAAACTGACATTACATTATTCTCAAGCGAGCAAAAAATAAAAAAATCAAAACATGCAATGCGATTTGACACTGAACTGAACTGAAGCAGCGACGGTGACGGCGGCGGCGGCGGCACATGCATACATAGTAAATAGGCTATGAAAATACCAACAACAAAATGCATGTAGATAACCATAGCTAATTATAGGTTATGGCAGTACAACAAAATGAAGTCTAAAGGTAAATAGATACAAATGTATGTATGTATGTATGTATGTAAGTAGCAAGTACACTTGAACGATCGATATGAGCGATTCTATGAAATATGGAAAACTATTAGGAAGAGTTGTGGTAAATAAAATAGAAAAACAAATAACTTTTGACATAGAAAAATGTTGGGCGGCAAATATGATAAAGCATAATAATAATAAAAAAAGCAACAAAGAGTCAGGACAACGCTTGGCAGAACTACACAGGAAAAGACGCACATGTCTACATATTTACTTTCACAAAAAAACAGAGCAGCTTATGTTGAATTATGTACATACACACAGCCACATATGCCTACAAATAAAATTGCTTAGGTAAGCAAACAGATGACCGATGATAAGATAAAAACAAAAATTGATGGCACGTC